>JARQOD010000001.1:988700881-988748847 GCA_033576555.1 Oophaga sylvatica | reverse complement strand
CCACTTAACAGCAGATTTGGTTAATAACCTGAAGCACCTTAAAGGGCCCTACAAACTTGGGACCCAATTTCTTAGACGGAATCCTCAAGCGCAGATTCTTAGAGGACAACCAAACCATGTCACCAATAGCAAACAAAACCTCTTGTCGTTTTCTATCAAAATACACTTTGGATCTTTTGTTAGCCTCCTGAAGATTACCACGTACATCAGTCCAAACTCTCTCCAAAACACCAGAAAAATTCTCCTCTCAGGTACAGCCGATCCCAACTTGGAAAATGACCCAAAAGACGGATGTCTCCCAGTACAACAAAAAAAAAGGCGAACAACCAGCAGAAGCGGATGTATGATTGTTAAGAGCAAACTCAGCAAGTGGCAGAAACTCAGACCACCCCTCTTGATTATCAGTCACAAAACAACGCAAGAACTGCTCAACATCCCTGGTTTTTCCTTTCTGTCTGGCCATTAGACTCCGGATGATATCCGATGAAAACGACAAATGAACTCCCAACCTGTCACAAAAGGCGCCCAAAAACGAGCCACAAACTGAGGTCCCCTATCGGAAACAATGTCAGTAGGAACACCATGTAGTCTGACTATTTCCTTGACAAAGGCCCTAGCGAGAGTCTTAGCGCAGGGCAGTTTGATGAAAGGAACCAAGTGACACATCTTGCTAAAACGGTCCACGACCACCCAGATGACAGTGAAACCCTCAGAGGGGGGAAGGTCAGTAATAAAGTCCATAGCCAAATGTGTCCAAGGTGCACTAGGGATCTCCAGAGGGCAAAGCAACCCCGCAGCAGGAGTATGAGAAGACTTAGATCTAGCACACACAGTGCATTGACGCACCCACTTAATGACTTCCTTCTGCCATCCAGGCCACCAAAAGCTGCGACCCACAAGTCTCTTGGTCTCAGAGATTCCAGGATGACCTGCCAACCGAGAGTCATGACATTCATCAAACAAATCTCTCCTCAGGGTACCAGGCACAAACAACCTCCCATGCGGCGTGTTAGATGGGGCATTCTCCTGTGCTTTAACCCCTTAACGACCGCCGATACGCCTTTTAACGGCGGTCATTAAGGGTACTTAAACCACAGCGCCGTTAATTAACGGCGCTGTGGAAAAAAGTGAATAGCGCCCCCCAGAGGCGCATTTTCTCCGGGGTCTCGGCTACCGGGGTAGCCGAGACCCCAGAGAACATGAATCGGGTCGGTTTTTACCGACACCGATGTTGCGATCGCCGTTATTAACCCTATAACGGCGACCGCAACAAAAAAAAAAAAAAAGTTGTGCCATTTAATTTCTCTGTCCTCTGATGTCATCGGACATCAGAGGACAGAGAAAAAGGGTCCCCAGGACCCCCATGTGGCCCCCAATAAGATCCATGTGGCCCCGGGCCCTCCGGTGTCCCCCGGTGCCGGCGCCGTTAAGACAATGGCGGGCGCATGCCCAGTGCCCCGCCCGCTATGTGCCGCTGTGCTGGTGGGGGGATGTGCAAATAATTCTCTGGGGTCTCGGCTACCGGGGGTAGCCGAGACCCCAGAGAACATGTTCCGGGTCGGTATTCACCGATCCCGGTGTTGCGATCGCGGCTATGCAAGCATAGCCGCGATCGCAAAAAAAAAAAAAAAAAATGATTTCTCTCCCCTCTGATGTGATCGCACATCAGAGGGGAGAAGATGAAGGTCCCCCGGTCCCCCGATCGCCCCCCCGTATACTTACCGTGTCCTCCGTCCTCCCGCAGGCCCAGGATCCCGGCTTCTTCTCCCTGCAAAACAAAAATGGCGGGCGCATGCGCAGTGCGCCCGCCGATCTGCTTTGGCGGCAGATTCAAATTTTTTTCATTCATTCTCATAAAAGTACATTTTGATCACTGTGATAAACTATCACAGTGATCAAAATAAAAAAAAACAGTACATAACCCTCCCATTTATCACCCCCTTAGTTAGGGACATATAATAAAAAGTAGAAATAATATTTATTTTCATTTTCTGTTAGGGTTAGGGTTATAATTAGGGTTAGGGTTATAATTAGGGTTAAGGTTATAATTAGGGTTAGGGTTAGCATTAGGCTGGTTTCACACATCCGTGTGCGCCTTACGGCGCCCCCGGCATTTAGCCGCAGCGCCACATCAGAAAATCTGATGCGCCGCATGCGTTTTTTTTGCATTGACTTGCATTAGCGCCGGATGGCGCCGCATGTCAATGCGTTGCATGCAGTTTTGTCCGGATGCGGCGCAAATGTACATTGCGGCGGCCGGACAAAACGCTGCATGTAACGTTTTTTGTTTTTGCCGGATGGTTTCTGATGTCTCCGGGCATCAGAAACCATCCGGCAAAAAACCGCATGCGGCCGCCGGCGGCGCATCAGGTTTTCTGATGCGGCCTGCGGCAAAATGCCGGGGGCGCCGACAGGCGCCCGCTGGAAGTGTGAAAGCAGCCTTAGGGTAAGGGTTATAATTAGCGTTAGGGTTAGGCTGGGTTCATACTGCGTTATGGCAGTCCGTTAGACGGACTGCGTTACACCGCGGTATAACGCGGTGTAACGCAGTCCGTTAACGCTGCCATTCACCCCCATTTGAGGGCGCATCGCGACGCATGCCGTAAAGCGGCATGCGTTTGCGACGTGCCATCATTCAGTGACGGAGCCTCGGACGCGGGCTGCAGCGTTTGGGCTCCGTCACCGCTAGCGCAGATGAATCATCTGCTGATTCCTCTGCGCTAGCGGGTATAGCATAATGCGATCCGCGTTATGCTATACCATTACCAGCCCGTCAACGCTATGTGTTGAACGGGCTGGTAAAACGCAAAATGAACCTAGCCTTAGGGTTAGGGGTTATAATTAGGGTTAGAATTAGGGTTAGGGTTACAATTAGGGTTAGGGTTATAATTAAGGTTATAATTAAGGTTAGGGTTACAATTAGGGTTGGAATTAGGGTTGGGATTAGGGTTGGGATTAGGGTTAGGGTTGGGATTAGGGTTAGGGGTGTGTTGGGATTAGGGTTGGAGCTAGAATTGAGGATTTCCACTATTTAGGCACATCAGGGGGTCTCCAAACACGATGTGGCGTTCAAAAAGTCAAATGGCGCTCCCTCCCTTCCGAGCCCTGCCGTGCGCCCAAACAGTGGTTTACCCCAACATATGGGGTATCAGCGTACTCAGGACAAATTGCACACCAATTTTGGGGTTCTAATTTCTCCGATTACCCTTGGGAAAATAAAAAATAGCTGGCTAAAAAAATCATTTTTGAGAAAAAAAATGATTTTTCATTTTCACGTCTCTGCGTTTATAAATTTCTGTGAAGCACTAGGGGGTTCAAAGTGCTCACCACACATCTAGATAAGCTCCTTAAGGGGTCTAGTTTCCAAAATGGGTCACTTGTGGGGGTTTCCACTGTTTAGGCTCATCTGGGGCACTGCAAACGGAACATGACCCCACCAACGTCTGCATTCCAAAACGTTATTACTTCCTTTCCAAGCCCTGCTGTGCGCCAAAACAGTTCCCCCCCCACATATTTGGTATCAGCGTACTCAGGACAAATTGGACAACAACTTTTGGGGTCCAATTTCCTTGTGAAAAATCAAAAATTTGGGACTAAAAAATCATTTTTTGTGGAAAATTGATTTTTTTTTTTTCACACCCAGGCATTATAAACTTTTGTGAAACACTTGGAGGTTCAAAGTGCTCACCACAGATCTAGATAAGTTCCTTATGGGGTCTAGTTTCCAAAATGGGGTCACTTGTGGGGGTTTTCCACTGTTTAGGCTCATCTGGGGCACTGCAAACGGAACATGACCCCCACCAACGTCTGCATTCCAAAACGTTATTACTTCCTTTCCAAGCCCTGCTGTGCGCCAAAACAGTTTCCCCCCCCCACATATTTGGTATCAGCGTACTCAGGACAAATTGGACAACAACTTTTGGGTCCAATTTCCTTGTGAAAAATCAAAAATTTGGGACTAAAAAATCATTTTTGTGGAAAATTGTTTTTTTTTTTTTTTCACACCCAGGCATTATAAACTTTTGTGAAACACTTGGGGGTTCAAAGTGCTCACAGCGGATCTAGATAAGTTCCATAGGTGGTCTAGTTTCCAAAATGGTGTTACTTGTGGGGGGTTTCCACTGTTTAGGCGCATCAGGGGCTCTCCAAACGCGACATGGTGTCCAATCTCAATTCCAGCCAATTTTGGTTTGAAAAAGTCAAACGTGCTGCTTCCATTCCAAGCCCTGCCGTGCGCCCAAACAGTGGTCCCCCCCCCATATATGGGGTATCAGCATACTCAGGACAAATTGTACAACAACTTTTGTTGTCCAATTTCTCCTGTTACCCTTGTGAAAATAAAAAATTGGGGACTAAACGATCAGGTTTGTGGAAAAAATATGATTTTTTATTTTCACGCCCGGGCGTTATAAACTTCTGTGAAGCACTTGGGGCTTCAAAGTGCTCACCACACATCTAGATAGTTCCTTAGGGGGTCTAGTTTCCAAAATGGGGTCACTTGTGGGGGGTTTCCACTGTTTAGACACATCAGGGCCTCTACAAATGCGACATGGCGTCCAGCAATTCCGCGTTGAAAAAGTCAAACGGAGCTCCTTCCTTGCGACCTCTGCCGTGCGCCCAAAAAAGTGGTTTACCCCAACATATGGGGTATCGGCATGCTCAGGACAAATTGCACAAAAACTTTTGGGGTCTTGTTACCCTTGGGAAAATAAAAATTGGGGTGAAAAGATCATTTTTGTGGAAAAAATATGATTTTTTATTTTCACGGCTCTACGTTATAAACTTGTGTGAATCACTTGGAGGTTCAAAGTGCTCACCACACATCTAGATAAGTTCCTTAGGGGGTCTAGTTTCCAAAATGGGGTCACTTGTTGGGGGTTTCCACTGCTTAGGCACATCAGGGGCTCTCTAAACGCGACATGGCATCCAGCCAATTCTGCGTTGAAAAAGTCAAACAGCGCTCCTTCCCTTGCGACCTCTGCCGTGCGCCCAAAAAGTGGTTTACCCCCACATATGGGGTATCAGCATGCTCAGGACAAATTGCACAAAAACTTTTGCTGTCTTATTACCCTTGGGAAATTAAAATTGGGTGTGAAAAGATCATTTTTGTGGAAAAAAAATTTTTTTTTTTTTTCACGGCTCTAGGTTATAAACTTGTGTGAAGCACTTGGAGGTTCAAAGTTCTCACCACACATCTAGATAAGTTCCTTAAGGGGTCTTGTATCCAAAATGGGGTCACTTGTGGGGTGTTTCCACTGTTTAGGCACATCAGGGGCTATCTAAACGCGACATGGCATTCAGCCAATTCTGCGTTGAAAAAGTCAAACGGCGCTCCTTCCCTTGCGACCTCTGCCACGCGCCCAAAAAGTGGTTTACCCCCACATATGGGGTATCGAAGTATTCAGAAGAAATTGCACAACAAATTTTGTAGTTCATTTTTTCTTTTAAACACTTGTGAAAATAAAAAAACTTGGTTCCGAAGTAAAGCTTTTGCAAAAAAAGTTAAATGTCAATTTTTCCTTCCACATTGCTTCAGCTCCTGTGAAGCACTTGAAGGGTTAATAAACTTCTTGAATGTGGTTTTGAGCACCTTGAGGGTGCAGTTTTTAGAATGGTGTCACTTTTGGGTATTTTCTATCATATAGACCCCTCAAAGTGACTTCAAATGTGATGTGGTCCCTAAAAAAAAATGGTGTTGTAAAAATGAGAAATCGCTGTCAACTTTTAAACCCTTATAACTTCGTAACAAAAAAAAATTTTGGTCCCAAAATTGTGCTGATGTAAAGCAGACATGTGGGAAATGTTATTTATTAAGAAATTTGTGTGACATATCTCTCTGATTTAAGGGCATAAAAATTTAAAGTTTGAAAATTGTTAAATTTTCAAAATTTTCGCCATATTTCCGTTTTTTTCATAAATAAACACAAGTCATATCAAAGAAATTTTACCACTAACGTGAAGTACAATATGTCACGAAAAAACAATCTCAGAATCAGCGGGATTCGTTAAAGCGTTCCAGAGTTATAACCTCATAAAGTGACAGTGGTCAGAATTGTAAAAATTGGCCCGGTCATTAAGCTGCAAAATGGCTCTGTCCTTAAGGGGTTAAGAATCTCATCTTCCAGCACGGAGTCCAAAACAGCAATAACAACCCCCTTGTAAAATGTTCTCCTCCTCCTCAATACCCACCATAGGAGAAAAGCTGCGAGACAAAGCATCAGCTTTAACATTTTTAGTACCTGGGATGTAAGTAACGGTAAAATTAAACCGTGAGAAAAACAGTGCCCACCTAGCCTGACGGGCATTCAAGCGTTTGGCAGCATCAAGGTAGATCAGATTTTTATGATCGGTGAAGACTTGAATGGAAATTCCGCTCCCTCCAAAAAATGATGCCAGTGTTCAAATGCGAGTTTAAGTGCCAACAATTCCCGATTACCGATATCATAATTTAGTTCAGACTCAGAAAATTTCTTTGAAAAAAAAGCACAGGGATGTACTCCATCCGTCTTTGCCTGAGACAACACCGCGCCGACCCCCACAGAAGAAGCATCAACCTCAACCAAAAATGGTTTAGTCACATCAGGCTGCGTAAGGATGGGAGCAGATCTGAACCTCTCCTTTAGCAACACAAAAGCCTCAATGGCCTCAGTAGTCCACTGAACCGCATCAGCACCTTTCCTGTGAGATCGGTCAGGGTTTGGCAATCACAGAAAAATCTTTTATGAATTTTCTTATATAATTGGCGAACCCCAAAAACCTCTGTATTGATTTCACACCAGTAGGTCTAGGCCAATCCTGCACAGCTTGCACTTTCACCGGGTCCATCTCAAAACCTTCACTGGAGACAATGTAGCCCAAAAAAACTAAGTCTCTGTACAGCGAACTCACATTTTTCTAGTTTGGCAAAAAGTGAATTATCACTCAGCAACTGTAATACTTCACGCACACTCCTCCAATGAGACTCCAGATCCGGTGAATAAATCAAAATGTCATCCAAATACACAACCACACTTCTGCCGATCAAAGGTCTAAGGATGTCATTAATAAGATTCTGAAAAAATGCCGGAGCACTGGAAAGTCCAAAAGGCATAACCAGATTCTCAAAATGACCCAGTGGAGTGTTAAACGCAGTCTTCCATTCATCCCCCTCCTTCATGCGCAACAAATTGTATGCCCCTCGAAGATCAATTTAGAGAACCACTTGGCCCCCACTAACTGATTAAACAAATCAGGAATCAATGGCAGTGGGTAAGTATTGCGTACAGTAATCTTATTAATCTCACGAAAGTCTAGACAAGGCCGTAAACCGCCGTCCTTTTTTTTAACAAAAAAAAATCCAACCGCCACAGGAGACTTGGAAGGCCTAATGTGACCGGCGGCCAAGCTTGTCTGTATGTATTCCTCCAAAGCCTTTCTATCAGGAATAGTAAGATTAAATAAACGACTTTTAGGAAGAGTCGCTCCAGGGACAAATTCAATTGCACAATCATAATCTCTATGAGGAGGCAATACCTGCGATTCTTTATCAGAAAAAACTTTCCAAAAATCCTGAATAGGTACAGGTAATTCCCCCTTAACTACAGCAGCAATACGCCCGTTACAACACTTGTCATAACAATTGTGACTCCAGGACTTAATTTCATTGGTAGACCAATCCAGTACCGGATTGTGCAATTTTAACCAGGGTAACCCCAAAATCACCGGTGAGGGCAAATTATTCAAAACCACCAAATCCAAATTCTCTTGATGAACACCATTAATAGTAAGAGGAAATTCACAGATATGGTGAGTAACATTTTTCAAGGGAGAACCATCCACAGACACCACATTAATAGGGGAAGACAGAAGTTTGAGTTTTAATTTTAGTTTTTCCAAAAATTTCCCATCAATCACATTGAGAGTTGAACCACAATCCACAAATACCCGAAACTCCATTAATTCCTCCTCAACAGCAGTGGTAGCAGAAAGAAAGACACCTTGATTGTTTAAACAAGCTATGGCGGGCGACACTGACCTCATTTTTTTTTCTCTCTTTATTCATACGAAGCGCACAGTTCTTAATGAAATGCTCAGATTTACCACAGTAGAAACACAAGCCCTTAGCAAATCTGCATTCTTTTTCCCGAGAGTGAGGTGCCATTGCTCCAATTTCCATCGGCTCTGCAATGTCAGTACATTCCTTCTCCAAACTTGGAGCTGACAAGGCAGATTTACTCTCATTAACCCTTGCACGCAGTCTCCTATCCACCCGTATGGCTAATTGCATAGCCTCTTGCAAGTTACCAGGTATAGGATAAGCAATCAGCAAATCTTTAACCCTTTCACTTAACCCTGCAAGAAATAAACTTTTCAAAGCTGAATCGTTCCAGCCCACCTGAGTGGACCACCTTCTGAAGTGAGTACAATATTTCTCCACATTACCTGATCCCTGTCTCAAACGTCTCAATTCTGTCTCAGCTGATGAAACACGATCCGGATCGTCATATAACAACCCCAAAGCAGAAAAAAAAACTATCCACTGATATAAAGCATGGATCACTAGGCTGCAGAGAAAAGGCCCAGTCCTGAGGTTCTTTGCGCAAAAGTGACATTATGAACCCTATGCGCTGTGATTCATCACCAGAGGATCTGGGTCTCAAACGGAAATACAACAAGCAAGCATTTTTAAAAGAAAAAAAATCTTGTTGTTCACCAAAAAATAAATCAGGCAAACGTACCTTTGACTCCACGAAATGTGCTCCAGAACAACTACTCACGTGTTGCTTTATCTCAGCCACCTCCAGAGAGAGTCCCTGCAGCGCTGAACCAAATCCTGAACCGACACCATGATGGAAAACAGAAAATCTTTCCTTAGAGATTTTTTTTTTTTTCTTTTGGCTGGACTTACTGTTATGATCTGCTACAAGCACTAAGGAAAGGAGGGAATTCTGTCCCTACAATAGGACTGAGCTGGATCCCTACGATGTAACGGGGAACCTGATCCTGCGACCAGACCCGCTAAAGTCCTCAGCTAGTCTGAACGAAGACCTATAGTTGCGAGGGAGGAATCCCTACAAGATCTAGGGACTGGGTGAAAAGGTGGACACCTCCTAACAGAAAGTGTAGCAGGGAAAATAAAACAGAAAACAAATACTAAGAGATCCTAAGATCAAGCAAAAACTGACAGAGTAAGGCACCTAAGCACCCGGCTAGCTTAAGAGTAGATAATACAATGAAGTCCAGCAAAGCCAGAAGGGCGGAGCCAGACTAAATAGGGTAAAAAGGTCATGTGACCAGCAAAGTGAAACAAAACCTAACAAGAGGGTTCTAACAGTGACATCACTGTGTGTATTATCCCTGTACTGTGACATCACTGTGCATATTATCCCTGTACTGTGATATCACTTTGTGTATTATCCCTGTACTGTGACATCACTGTGTGCATTATCCCTGTACTGTGACATCACTGTGTGTATTATATCTGTACTGTGACATCACTGTGTGCATTATCCCTGTACTGTGACATCACTGTGTGTATTATATCTGTACTGTGACATCACTGTGTGTATTATATCTGTACTGTGACATCACTGTGTGTATTATATCTGTACTGTGACATCACTGTGTGTATTATCCCTGTACTGTGACATCACTGTGTGTATTATTATCCCTGTACTGTACATCACTGTGTGTATTATCTCTGTACTGTGACATCACTGTTTATTATCCCTGTACTGTGACATCACTGTGTGTATTATCCCTATACTGTGACATCACTGTCTATAATCCCTGTGCTGTGACATCACTGTGTGTATTATCCCTGTACTGTGACATCACTGTGTGTATTATCTCTGTACTGTGGCATCACTGTGTGTATTATCCCTGTACTGTGACATCACTGTGTGTATTATCCCTGTACTGTGACATCACTGTGTGTATTATCTCTGTACTGTGACATCATTGTGTGTATTATCCCTGTACTGTGACATCACTGTGTGTATTATCCCTGTACTGTGACACCACTGTGTGTATTATCCCTGTACTGTGACTTTACTGTGTGTATTATCCCTGTACTGTGACATCACTGTGTGTATTATCCCTGTACTGTGACACCACTGTGTGTATTATCCCTGTACTGTGACTTTACTGTGTGTATTATCCCTGTACTGTGACATCACTGTGTGTATTATCCCTGTTCTGTGACATCACTGTGTGTATTATCCTTGTTCCGTGACCTCACTGTGTGTATTATCCCTGTACTGTGACATCACTGTGTGTATTATCCCTGTACCGTGACATCATTGTGTGTATTATCCCTGTACCGTGACATCACTGTGTGTATTATCCCTGTACCGTGACATCACTGTGTGTATTATCCCTGTACCGTGACTTCACTGTGTGTATTATCCCTGTACTGTGACATCACTGTGTGTATTATCCCTGTACCGTGACATCATTGTGTGTATTATCCCTGTACTGTGACATCATTGTGTGTATTATCCCTGTACTGTGACATCACTGTGTGTATTATCCCTGTACTGTGACATCACTGTGTGTATTATCCCTGTACTGTGACATCACTGTGTGTATTATCCCTGTTCTGTGACATCACTGTGTGTATTATCCTTGTTCCGTGACCTCACTGTGTGTATTATCCCTGTACCGTGACATCATTGTGTGTATTATCCCTGTACCGTGACATCACTGTGTGTATTATCCCTGTACCGTGACATCACTGTGTGTATTATCCCTGTACCGTGACCTCACTCTGTGTATTATCCCTGTACCGTGACATCATTGTGTGTATTATCCCTGTATTGTGACCTTACTGTGTGTATTATCCCTGTACTGTGACATCACTGTGTGTGTTATCCTTGTACTGTGACATCACTGTGTGTATTATCCCTGTACTGTGACATCACTGTGTGCATTATCCCTGTACTTTGACATCACTGTGTGTATTATCCTTGTAATGTGACATCACTGTGTGTATTATCCCTGTACGGTGACATCACTGTGTGCATTATCCCTGTACTGTGACATCACTGTGTGTATTATCCCTATACTGTGACATCACTGTGTGCATTATCCCTGTACTGTGACATCACTGTGTGCTTTATCCTTGTACTGTGTGACATCAGTGTGTGTATTATCCCTGTACTGTGACATCACTGTGTGCATTATCCCTGTACTGTGACATCACTGTGTGTGTTATCCCTGTACTGTGACATCACTGTGTGTATTATCCCTGTACTGTGACATCACTGTGTGCATTATCCCTGTACTGTGACATCACTGTGTGTATTATCCCTGTACTGTGACATCACTGTGTGTATTATCCCTGTACTGTGACATCACTGTGTGTATTATCCCTGTACTGTGACATCACTGTGTGCATTATCCCTGTACTGTGACATCACTGTGTGCATTATCCCTGTACTGTGACATCACTGTGTGCATTATCCCTGTACTGTGACATCACTGTGTGCATTATCCCTGTACTTTGACATCACTGTGAGTGTTATCCCAAGTATTTCATGTTTTGTACTCATACTGAAGATTGTCATGCTAGAAAACAAACCAAGTTTTACATGGGAGCTCATGGACACTTGTTGCGCCACAGCTGAAAGTCTTACATAAAGAGCCACTTACCAGCCACGGCGCGCCTTCATTGCGTAGCACAAGTTCATATTCCAGATAGTCCCTCAGATATTCATTCTCTCCATATGGCACGGAAATGTTAAACACATATTCCTCTAAATTATTATTGTAGATGATTGTTACGTTACTCGGACGGTCGGGGATCGCTGTAAATATGAAGACAACAAAAGTTACTGTTACTCAGAAAGTCACATGCTGACCATAACAACTAACCATTTATTAGAGGGGTGATCAACACGCTCCCCAGGTCCAGCGATGGCTCTCCACCACTGCGCCAGTCTTTGCTGACAGTCCGCAGGAATGATATCACGACTACAACTCTGGTGACCACTGCAGTTTTTTTTTTCCTTCTAAGATTCTGTTATGATTTGTTCTCAGGTCTGAAGCCCCCTCCATGATTATGAACCCCGCGGATGTCAGGGAGGGGGTCAAAGATCATAACTTTCATTATAAAATGACTCCAGGAAATATGAAGCACTTACCAATACTCCCCAGATTAAAAGCTTTACAATGTGGCGATTTCTTCCAGACCATGCAAACCTCGTATTCTTCCAGATACAGTCTGAATTCCACACCTTTAGCTTTAGTCCAAGGTTGAGACAAATATGGTTTCCTATAAAACATAAGTGAGAATATGGAGACTAATAGATAAGTAACTCCATAGTGTGCAGGAGTCCTGAGCATGTCCAGGGCATTATGGCCACAGAAGACCTTACAGGGGCTATGACGATCACGGTGGTGCCATATTCTACTTACCATCAGGACATCATAGCCCTGCACCAACGTATCGTTGTAAGGGCATCATAGCCCTGCACCAACGTATCAATGGAGGGACATCATAGCCCTGCACCAACGTATCAATGGAGGGGCATCATAGCCCTGCACCAACGTATCAATGGAGGGGCATCATAGCCCTGCACCAACGTATTAATGGAGGGGCATCATAGCCCTGCACCAACGTATCAATGGAGGGGCATCATAGCCCTGCACCAACGTATCAATGGAGGGGCATCATAGCCCTGCACCAACGTATCAATGGAGGGGCATCATAGCCCTGCACCAACGTATCAATGGAGGGGCATCATAGCCCTGCACCAACGTATCGATGTAAGGGCATCATAGCCCTGCACCAACGTATCAATGGAGGGGCATCATAGCCCTGCACCAACGTATCAATGGAGGGGCATCATAGCCCTGCACCAACGTATCAATGGAGGGGCATCATAGCCCTGCACCAACGTATCAATGGAGGGGCATCATAGCCCTGCACCAACGTATATATGGAGGGGCATCATAGCCCTGCACCAACGTATCGATGTAAGGGCATCATAGCCCTGCACCAATGTATCAATGGAGGGGCATCATAGCCCTGCACCAACGTATCAATGGAGGGGCATCATAGCCCTGCACCAACGTATCAATGGAGGGGCATCATAGCCCTGCACCAACGTATTAATGGAGGGGCATCATAGCCCTGCACCAACGTATCAATGGAGGGACATCATAGCCCTGCACCAACGTATCAATGGAGGGGCATCATAGCCCTGCACCAACGTATCAATGGAGGGGCATCATAGCCCTGCACCAACGTATCAATGGAGGGACATCATAGCCCTGCACCAACGTATCGATGGAGGGGCATCATAGCCCTGCACCAACGTATCAATGGAGGGGCATCATAGCCCTGCATCAACGTATCAATGGAGGGGCATCATAGCCCTGCACCAACGTATCAATGGAGGGGCATCATAGCCCTGCACCAACGTATCAATGGAGGGGCATCATAGCCCTGCACCAACGTATATATGGAGGGGCATCATAGCCCTGCACCAACGTATCGATGTAAGGGCATCATAGCCCTGCACCAATGTATCAATGGAGGGGCATCATAGCCCTGCACCAACGTATCAATGGAGGGGCATCATAGCCCTGCACCAACGTATCGATGTAAGGGCATCATAGCCCTGCACCAACGTATCAATGGAGGGGCATCATAGCCCTGCACCAACGTATCAATGGGGGACATCATAGCCCTGCACCAACGTATCGATGTAAGGGCATCATAGCCCTGCACCAATGTATCAATGGAGGGGCATCATAGCCCTGCACCAACGTATCAATGGAGGGGCATCATAGCCCTGCACCAACGTATATATGGAGGGGCATCATAGCCCTGCACCAACGTATCAATGGAGGGACATCATAGCCCTGCACCAACGTATCAATGGAGGGACATCATAGCCCTGCACCAACGTATCAATGGAGGGACATCATTGCCCTGCACCAACGTATCAATGGAGGGACATCATAGCCCTGCACCAACGTATCAATGGAGGGGCATCATAGCCCTGCACCAACGTATCAATGGAGGGACATAATTGCCCTGCACCAACGTATCAATGGAGGGGCATTATAGCCCTGCACCAACGTATCAATGGAGGGACATCATAGCCCTGCACCAACGTATCAATGGAGGGACATCATTGCCCTGCACCAACGTATCAATGGAGGGGCATCATAGCCCTGCACCAACGTATCAATGGAGGGACATCATAGCCCTGCACCAACGTATCAATGGAGGGGCATCATTGCCCTGCACCAACGTATCAATGGAGGGGCATTATAGCCCTGCACCAACGTATCAATGGAGGGGCATCATAGCCCTGCACCAACGTATCAATGGAGGGGCATCATAGCCCTGCACCAACGTATCAATGGAGGGGTATCATAGCCCTGCACCAACGTATCAATGGAGGGGCATCATAGCCCTGCACCAACGTATCAATGGAGGGACATCATTGCCCTGCACCAACGTATCAATGGAGGGGCATCATAGCCCTGCACCAACGTATCAATGGAGGGACATCATAGCCCTGCACCAACGTATCAATGGAGGGACATCATTGCCCTGCACCAACGTATCAATGGAGGGGCATCATAGCCCTGCACCAACGTATCAATGGAGGGGCATCATTGCCCTGCACCAACGTATCAATGGAGGGGCATTATAGCCCTGCACCAACGTATCAATGGAGGGGCATTATAGCCCTGCACCAACGTATCAATGGAGGGGCATCATAGCCCTGCACCAACGTATCAATGGAGGGGCATCATTGCCCTGCACCAACGTATCAATGGAGGGGCATCATAGCCCTGCACCAACGTATCAATGGAGGGGTATCATTGCCCTGCACTAATGTATCGATGGAGGGGCATCATAGCCCTTCACTAATGTATCGATGGAGGGGCATCATAGCCCTGCATCAACGTATATATGGAGGGGCATCATTGCCCTGCACCAGCGTATTAATGGAGGGGCATCATAGCCCTGCACCAACGTATATATGGAGGGGCATCATAGCCCTGCACCAACGTATATATGGAGAGGCATCATAGCCCTGCACCAACGTATATATGGAGGGGCATCATAGCCCTGCACCAACGTATCAATGGAGGGGCATCATAGCCCTGCACCAATGTATCAATGGAGGGGCATCATTGCCCTGCACCAACGTATCAATGGAGGGGCATCATAGCCCTGCACCAACATATCAATGGAGGGGCATCATAGCCCTGCACCAACGTATATATGGAGGGGCATCATAGCCCTGCACCAACGTATCAATGGAGGGGTATCATTGCCCTGCACCAACGTATCAATGGAGGGGCATCATGGCCCTGCACCAACGTATCAATGGAGGGGCATCATAGCCCTGCACCAACGTATCAATGGAGGGGTATCATTGCCCTGCACTAATGTATCGATGGAGGGGCATCATAGCCCTGCACTAATGTATCGATGGAGGGGCATCATAGCCCTGCACCAACGTATATATGGAGGGGCATCATTGCCCTGCACCAGCGTATTAATGGAGGGGCATCATAGCCCTGCACCAACGTATATATGGAGGGGCATCATAGCCCTGCACCAACGTATATATGGAGGGGCATCATAGCCCTGCACCAACGTATCAATGGAGGGGTATCATTGCCCTGCACCAACGTATCAATGGAGGGGCATCATGGCCCTGCACCAACGTATCAATGGAGGGGCATCTTTGCCCTGCACCAACGTATCAATGGAGGGGCATCATAGCCCTGCACCAACGTATCAATGGAGGGGTATCATTGCCCTGCACCAACGTATCAATGGAGGGGCATCATAGCCCTGCACTAATGTATCGATGGAGGGGCATCATAGCCCTGCACTAATGTATCGATGGAGGGGCATCATAGCCCTGCACCAACGTATATATGGAGGGGCATCATTGCCCTGCACCAGCGTATTAATGGAGGGGCATCATAGCCCTGCACCAACGTATATATGGAGGGGCATCATAGCCCTGCACCAACGTATATATGGAGGGGCATCATAGCCCTGCACCAACGTATATATGGAGGGGCATCATAGCCCTGCACCAACGTATCGATGGAGGGGCATCATAGCCCTGCACCAACGTATCAATGGAGGGGCATCATAGCCCTGCACCAACGTATCGATGGAGGGGCATCATAGCCCTGCACCAACGTATCGATGGAGGGACATCATAGCCCTGCACCAACGTATATATGGAGGGGCTTCATAGCCCTGCACTATCGTATCGATGGAGGGGCATCATTCATAGCCCTGCCCCAACGTATTGATGAAGGGGCATCATAGCCCTGCCCCAACGTATCGATGGAGGGGCATCATAGCCCTGCCCCAACGTATCGATGGAGGGGCATCATAGCCCTGCACCAACGTATTGATGAAGGGGCATCATAGCCCTGCCCCAACGTATCGATGGAGGGGCATCATAGCCCTGCACCAACGTATCGATGGAGGGGCATCATAGCCCTGCACCAACGTATATATGGAGGGGCATCATAGCCCTGCACCAACGTATATATGGAGGGGCATCATAGCCCTGCACCAACGTATATATGGAGGGGCATCATAGCCCTGCACCAACGTATATATGGAGGGGCATCATAGCCCTGAACCAACGTATATATGGAGGGGCATCATAGCCCTGCACCAACGTATCAATGGAGGGGCATCATAGCCCTGCACCAACGTATCAATGGAGGGGCATCATAGCCCTGCACCAACGTATTAATGGAGGGGCATCATAGCCCTGCACTAATGTATATATGGAGGGGCATCATAGCCCTGCACCAACGTATCAATGGAGGGGCATCATAGCCCTGCACCAACGTATATATGGAGGGGCATCATAGCCCTGCACCAACGTATATATGGAGGGCATCATAGTGCAGGGCTTTCGTATCAATGGAGGGGCATCATAGCCCTGCACCAACGTATATATGGAGGGCATCATAGTGCATGGCTGTCGTATCAATGGAGGCGCATCATAGCCCTGCACCAATGTATCGATGGAGGGGCATCATAGTGCAGGGCTATCGTATCGATGGAGGGGCATCATAGCCCTGCATCAACGTATATATGGAGGGACATCATAGCCCTGCACCAACGTATCGATGGAGGGGCATCATTCATAGCCCTGCCCCAACGTATCGATGGAGGGACATCATAGCCCTGCACCAACGTATATATGGAGGGGCTTCATAGCCCTGCACTATCGTATCGATGGAGGGACATCATAGCCTACACCAACGTATATATGGAGGGGCTTCATAGCCCTGCACTATCGTATCGATGGAGGGACATCATAGCCCTGCACTATTGTATCGATGGAGGGGCATCATTCATAGCCCTGCCCCAACGTATCAATGAAGGGGCATCATAGCCCTGCCCCAACGTATCGATGGAGGGGCATCATAGCCCTGCCCCAACGTATCGATGGAGGGGCACCATAGCCCTGCACTAACTTATCGATGGAAGGGCATCATTCATAGCCTTGCCCCAACATATCGATGGAGGGACATCATAGCCCTGCACCATCGTATTAATGGCAGGGCCATAGGATCCTGTGGCATGAAGACTTCTAAATGAAAAATAAATGGCAGTGGCAAAGAAAAGGGGTCAAGTCTGAAGAAGCCACGAGAAACAGAAGATGACAATCACTGGGTCAAGTAAGAAGGTCACAGGGGAAGGGACAGGGCTCTTTATAGCAGATTAAGTATTGGACAATATTTTCCAGACAATCTAGAGAATATGAGAGATTCTGGGGACGGTAGACTTCACCTAACGGGAATCTGTAAGACTTAAACGCTGAAGACCAGTCTAAGGATAGGTCATCAACAGTGGCAATGCGAGCACCAGGCACCATGGACGCATGCCCTGGGACTTCTGGCAGCAGCTTCGTTGGTTGTTACAAATCGTCATCTGGATGATATATATCATAATACGTACGTGAACTTACTTAACTTCAAACCTAATATTCGTCATGTTTCCTGCAGGTAACGTTGTAACATTGCAGAAAAGCAAGATATTGTTCATACGAATCTTGGAGAAACAGTCAAAGTCTGGTCGTACATCATTTCCAGGCTCTTCATCGTCTTTAACAAGAAAATAAAATATTAGTTATCAAAGTCAGTTGTTTCCATAGAAAGATAGATAAAGCTGGTGTTATACTATAAGGATGCAGAGAGGGGGCATTTTTACTGCAGGATGCACAGGAGGGTATTATGACAATGAGGAGGTGCAGAATGGGGCACTATTATTAAGTGGAGGCAATAAAGGGAACTATGGGGTAAAAAAGAAGGGCACATATGTCGTACTGCACACAAAGGCGCATTTCTTCTGTCTAGGGCATGGGTTATAGCACTATATGGTTTGTACAGAGGTGGGGGGAATGTGAGAAAGGGGCTGGAAAACCAGGAAGCCCCGTTACATTCTACAGAGATGAGTTATGGATGGAAGAAGTAGCCATGGCGGTCTGGGCCTCAGGGAGAAGAAAAAGGAATGTGAATAAAAATGTCATTGGTAAATTAATGGATTGATCTGCACAGTACGCATATAGATGGTCTGCAGTGCACTGGTGTAAACCTGATATTACCATTATATGGTCACTGTATAGTCGCATTATCTTTTCTAATACTGTGATTTTCCTTACTGATCAGTATGGTGACACTATCACTAATATATGATCATGCTGATAACATGTGATTATGGTCTTGTGGTATTATTGGATGGCAATATCGGTCTTGGTTCTTGTCAATGATTAATATGGAGGCATTATTATGTCGCTATATTGTGGTCTAGAGCAGCAGTATTATTTATCCTTCTATAGCAGTATTATTGGTTATTTCGGTTTGCAGGATCATATGTTATCTTAGGGTCATTTTAGTCAGCGGGTGTGGCAGGGAGTCCTCCTCACATCCCAGTACAGACCCTCACATCCCAGTACAGACCCTCACACCCCAGTACAGAACTTCTCATCCCAGTACAGACCCTCACACCCAGTACAGACCCTCGCATCCTAGTACAGACTTTCTCATCCCAGTACAGACCTCACACCCCTGTACAGACCCTCACATCCCAGTACAGACCTCACATCCCAGTACACACCCTCACATCCCAGTACAGTTCCTCACATTCCAGTACAGTTCCTCACATCCCAGTACAGTCCCTCACATCCCAGTACAGACCCTCACATCCCAGTACAGACCCTCACACCCCAGTACAGACCCTCAGATTCCATTACAGACCCTCACATCACAGTACAGACCCTCACACCCGAGAACAGACCCTCACATCAGAGAACAAACTCTCACATCCCAGTACAGACCCTCACATCCCAGTACAGACCCTCACACCCCAGTACAGACCCTCACATCCCAGTACAGACTCTCACATCCCAGTACAGACCCTCACATCCCAGTACAGACTCTCACATCCCAGTACAGACTCTCACATCCCAGTACAGACCCTCACATCCCAGTACAGACTCTCACATCCCAGTACAGACCCTCACATCCCAGTACAGACTCTCACATCCCAGTACAGACTCTCACATCCCAGTACAGACCCTTACATCCCAGTACAGACTCTCACATCCCAGTACAGACTCTCACATCCCAGTACAGACTCTCACATCCCAGTACAGTTCCTCACATCCCAGTACAGTCCCTCACATCCCAGTACAGACCCTCACATCCCAGTACAGACCCTCACACCCCAGTACAGACCCTCAGATTCCATTACAGACCCTCACATCACAGTACAGACCCTCACACCCGAGAACAGACCCTCACATCAGAGAACAAACTCTCACATCCCAGTACAGACCCTCACATCCCAGTACAGACCCTCACACCCCAGTACAGACCCTCACATCCCAGTACAGACTCTCACATCCCAGTACAGACCCTCACATCCCAGTACAGACTCTCACATCCCAGTACAGACTCTCACATCCCAGTACAGACTCTCACATCCCAGTACAGACCCTCACATCCCAGTACAGACTCTCACATCCCAGTACAGACCCTCACATCCCAGTACAGACTCTCACATCCCAGTACAGACTCTCACATCCCAGTACAGACCCTCACATCCCAGTACAGACTCTCACATCCCAGTACAGACTCTCAAATCCCAGTACAGACTCTCACATCCCAGTACAGTTCCTCACATCCCAGTACAGTCCCTCACATCCCAGTACAGACCCTCACATCCCAGTACAGACCCTCACACCCAGTACAGACCCTCAGATTCCATTACAGACCCTCACATCACAGTACAGACCCTCACACCCGAGAACAGACCCTCACATCAGAGAACAAACTCTCACATCCCAGTACAGACCCTCACATCCCAGTACAGACCCTCACACCCAGTACAGACCCCACATCCCAGTACAGACTCTCACATCCCAGTACAGACCTCACATCCCAGTACAGACTCTCACATCCCAGTACAGACTCTCACATCCCAGTACAGACTCTCACATCCCAGTACAGACCCTCACATCCCAGTACAGACTCTCACATCCCAGTACAGACCCTCACATCCCAGTACAGACTCTCACATCCAGTACAGACTCTCACATCCCAGTACAGACCCTCACATCCCAGTACAGACTCTCACATCCCAGTACAGACTCTCAATCCCAGTACAGACTCTCACATCCCAGTACAGTTCCTCACATCCCAGTACAGTCCCTCACATCCCAGTACAGACCCTCACATCCCAGTACAGACCCTCACACCCCAGTACAGACCCTCAGATTCCATTACAGACCCTCACATCACAGTACAGACCCTCACACCCGAGAACAGACCCTCACATCAGAGAACAAACTCTCACATCCAGTACAGACCCTCACATCCCAGTACAGACCCTCACACCCCAGTACAGACCCTCACATCCCAGTACAGACTCTCACATCCCAGTACAGACTCTCACATCCCAGTACAGACCCTCACATCCCAGTACAGACCTCACATCCCAGTACAGACCCTCACATCCCAGTACAGACTCTCACATCCCAGTACAGACCTCACATCCCAGTACAGACCTTACATCCCAGTACAGACCTCACATCCCAGTACAGACTCTCACATCCCAGTACAGACTCTCACATCCCAGTACAGTTCCTCACATCCCAGTACAGTCCTCACATCCCAGTACAGACCCTCACATCCCAGTACAGACCCTCACACCCAGTACAGACCCTCAGATCCATTACAGACCTCACATCACAGTACAGACCCTCACACCCAGAAAGACCCTCACATCAGAGAACAAACTCTCACATCCCAGTACAGACCCTCACATCCCAGTACAGACCCTCACACCCAGTACAGAGCCCACAATCCCAGTACAGACTCTCACATCCAGTACAGACCCTCACATCCCAGTACAGACTCTCACATCCCAGTACAGACCTCAATCCCAGTACAGACTCCACATCCCAGTACAGACCCTCACATCCCAGTACAGACTCTCAATCCCAGTACAGACCTCACATCCCCATTACAGACTCTCACATCCCAGTACAGACTCTCACATCCAGTACAGACCCTCACATCCCAGTACAGACTCTCACATCCCGTACAGACTCTCAAATCCCAGTACAGACTCTCACATCCCAGTACAGTTCCTCACATCCCAGTACAGTCCCTCACATCCCATACAGACCCTCACATCCCAGTACAGACCCTCACACACCATACAGACCCTCAGATTCTATTACAGACCCTCACATTCACAGTACAGACCCTCACACCCAGAACAGACCCTCACATCAGAGAACAACTCTCACATCCCAGTACAGACCCTCACATCCCAGTACAGACCCTCACACCCAGTACAGACCCTCACATCCCAGTACAGACTTCTCCAGCGATACACCAGTACAGACTCTCACATCCCAGTCAATTCAATCAGACAACTCTCATCCATCAGACCCTCACATCCGTACAGACTCTCACATCCCAGTACAGACCCTCACATCCCAGTACAGACTCTCACATCCCAGTACAGACCTCACATCCCAGTACAGACCCTTACATCCCAGTACAGACTCTCACATCCCAGTACAGACTCTCACATCCCAGTACAGACTCTCACATCCCAGTACAGTTCCTCACATCCCAGTACAGTCCCTCACATCCCAGTACAGACCCTCACATCCCAGTACAGACCCTCACACCCCAGTACAGACCCTCAGATTCCATTACAGACCCTCACATCACAGTACAGACCCTCACACCCGAGAACAGACCCTCACATCAGAGAACAAACTCTCACATCCCAGTACAGACCCTCACATCCCAGTACAGACCCTCACACCCCAGTACAGACCCTCACATCCCAGTACAGACTCTCACATCCCAGTACAGACCCTCACATCCCAGTACAGACTCTCACATCCCAGTACAGACTCTCACATCCCAGTACAGACTCTCACATCCCAGTACAGACCCTCACATCCCAGTACAGACTCTCACATCCCAGTACAGACCCTCACATCCCAGTACAGACTATCACATCCCAGTACAGACTCTCACATCCCAGTACAGACCCTCACATCCCAGTACAGACTCTCACATCCCAGTACAGACTCTCAAATCCCAGTACAGACTCTCACATCCCAGTACAGTTCCTCACATCCCAGTACAGTCCCTCACATCCCAGTACAGACCCTCACATCCCAGTACAGACCCTCACACCCCAGTACAGACCCTCAGATTCCATTACAGACCCTCACATCACAGTACAGACCCTCACACCCGAGAACAGACCCTCACATCAGAGAACAAACTCTCACATCCCAGTACAGACCCTCACATCCCAGTACAGACCCTCACACCCCAGTACAGACCCTCACATCCCAGTACAGACTCTCACATCCCAGTACAGACCTCACATCCCAGTACAGACCCTCACATCCCAGTACAGACCCTCACACCCCAGTACAGACCCTCACATCCCAGTACAGACCTCACATCCAGTACAGACCTCACATCCCAGTACAGACTCTCACATCCCAGTACAGACTCTCACATCCCAGTACAGACTCTCACATCCCAGTACAGACCCTACATCCCAGTACAGACTCTCACATCCCAGTACAGACTCTCACATCCCAGTACAGACTCTCACATCCCAGTACAGACCCTCACATCCCAGTACAGACTCTCACATCCCAGTACAGACCCTCACATCCCAGTACAGACCCTCACATCCCAGTATATATTGGTCGCAGCCGTGTTTTCTCCAGCACAGTCGCTCTCGCTGTGGTTTTATCATGTCTCCCACGTGATAATCTTGGTTACAGTGTGTAAATCCGACATGTAACAAAGGCAACAATCATGTGATACAGACGAGTCCCCGAGTAATCTTCCGCCCCTTATCCAGGGTCAGTTGATGCAATGGCTGACAGGTGGCGTTGGCTTTGCCATGGGTCGTGTTGAGCCTTTTAGAGATGCATTTGGTCATGTCCAGCGGTCGGACATGCTGGGGGTTGTAGTTTTCATTGTATAGAGTTGTTCTATGGTTATAACCAGAGGACGATGTGATTCTTCCGCCTCCGTGATGATGAGTGATATCTAAGTGTCACAAAGTGTCTCTACCTTCTGTAACAATGTGACAGGACGAGCGTGGAGGCCAGAACAGAGGGTTTAGGGAGCACCCATCCCCCCCACATCCACCCACATCACCCACCGCCAGGCCACTTGGCTATGCAAAGAATTTCAATGGTGATTTTTCAGTTTTACATAAATCTTTATATATGGAAAGTTATAAACCTTTCTAATATTCAGGGGGAATTTCATCAGATCTGGATTTTCCTATCCCAGTGTTAATAAAATCCGGCTGCACACAGGCGCCATGTGTATGACGGGCATCCTGTCATCAGGCTCCTGTCGCTCGGACCACGGGTGGCAGTAATCAGAGCCTGGCAGCGGGATTACCACCAGGCATATTATTCTATGAAATGCCGCATCATTCAATAGAAAACATAACTTGTGAGGCCGACCGGCTGACGGATCCGACGCCGCACTCAGCCGGCTTCTGCTCACTGCACTCCAGCTGATTGACAGGACTCTGCCATGTGTGAACATAGAGAAGTGCCAGTCATGGGAGCAGACTGCGGAGAAGCCGGCCCGGGGCCGCGCCACACTAGTCAGGTCTCTTGCTTTAGTCCCCGAGTCCTTCTCAAACTATCTTTTCTCAGAAACGCTGCAGGCTCATGAGAATGAATATACCTGGCGGCAGCTAAGCATCTAAAATTCCCAGACGGCTGACTGACACACTGTAACAAACCAGCAGAGAGATCTGTGCAGC
This sequence comes from Oophaga sylvatica, assembly GCA_033576555.1. Classification (NCBI taxonomy): domain Eukaryota; kingdom Metazoa; phylum Chordata; class Amphibia; order Anura; family Dendrobatidae; genus Oophaga; species Oophaga sylvatica. The sequence continues at coordinate 988,724,510 of JARQOD010000001.1, read as the reverse complement.
TGCCACTGATGTGTCCAGTATACACAATGCTCTGTGAGCTAAACATCCCGGACTCCAGACTGATACATTGTAACAAACCAGCAGAGATCTGTGCAGCTGCTGCTGATGTGTTTATCTCACAGAGCATTGTCTACACTGGATAAACCATCAGTAGCTGCACAAATCTCTGTTGGATTGTTACAATGTATCAGTCTGGAGTCCGTGATGTTTAGCTCACAGAGCATTGTCTACAATGGATACATTGTATCAGTCTGGAGTCACAGAGCATTGTCTGCACTGGATACAATGTATCAGTCTGGAGTCACAGAGCATTGTCTGCACTGGACACATTGTATCAGTCTGGAGTCACAGAGCATTGTCTGCACTGGATACATTGTATCAGTCTGGAGTCACAGAGCATTGTCTGCACTGGATACATTGTATCAGTCTGGAGTCACAGAGCATTGTCTGCACTGGATACATTGTATCAGTCTGGAGTCACAGAGCATTGTCTGCACTGGATACAATGTATCAGTCTGGAGTCACAGAGCATTGTCTGCACTGGATACATTGTATCAGTCTGGAGTCACAGAGCATTGTCTGCACTGGATACATTGTATCAGTCTGGAGTCACAGAGCATTGTCTGCACTGGATACAATGTATCAGTCTGGAGTCACAGAGCATTGTCTGCACTGGACACATTGTATCAGTCTGGAGTCACAGAGCATTGTCTGAACTGGATACATTGTATCAGTCTGGAGTCACAGAGCATTGTCTGCACTGGACACATTGTATCAGTCTGGAGTCACAGAGCATTGTCTGAACTGGATACATTGTATCAGTCTGGAGTCACAGAGCATTGTCCGCAATGGATACAATGTATCAGTCTGGAGTCACAGAGCATTGTCCGCACGGGATACAATGTATCAGTCTGGAGTCACAAAGCATTGTCTGCACTGGATACAATGTATCAGTCTGGAGTCACAGAGCATTGTCCGCACTGGATACATTGTATCAGTCTGGAGTCACAGAGCATTGTCTGCACTGGAAACATTGTATCAGTCTGGAGTCACAGAGCATTGTCTGCACTGGATACAATGTATCAGTCTGGAGTCACAGAGCATTGTCTGCACTGGATACAATGTATCAGTCTGGAGACACAGAGCATTCTCTGCACTGGATACATTGTATCAGTCTGGAGTCACAGAGCATTGTCTGCACTGGATATAATGTATCAGTCTGGAGTCACAGAGCATTGTCTGCACTGGATATAACGTATCAGTCTGGAGTCACAGAGCATTGTCTGCACTGGATACATTGTATCAGTCTGGAGTCACAGAGCATTGTCTGCAGTGGATACATTGTATCAGTCTGGAGTCACAGAGCATTGTCTGCACTGGATACAATGTATCAGTCTGTAGTCACAGAGAATTGTCCGCACTGGATACATTGTATCAGTCTGGAGTCACAGAGCATTGTCTGCACTGGATACAATGTATCAGTCTGTAGTCACAGAGAATTGTCCGCACTGGATACATTGTATCAGTCTGGAGTCACAGAGCATTGTCTGCACTGGATATAATGTATCAGTCTGGGGTCACAGAGCATTGTCTGCACTGTATACAGTGTATCAGTCTGGAGTCACAGAGCATTGTCTGCACTGGATACAATGTATCAGTCTGGAGTCACAGAGCATTGTCTGCACTGGATACATTGTATCAGTCTGGAGTCACAGAGCATTGTCTGCACTGGATACAATGTATCAGTCTGGAGTCACAGAGCATTGTCTGCAGTGGATACATTGTATCAGTCTGGAGTCGCAGAGCATTGTCTGCACTGGATACAATGTATCAGTCTGGAGTCACAGAGCATTGTCTACACTGGATACATTGTGTCAGTCTGGAGTCACAGAGCATTGTCTGCACTGGATACATTGTATCAGTCTGGAGTCACAGAGCATTGTCTGCACTGGATACAATGTATCAGTCTGGAGTCACAGAGCATTGTCTGCACTGGATACATTGTATCAGTCTGGAGTCACAGAGCATTGTCTGCACTGGATACATTGTATCAGTCTGGAGTCACAGAGCATTGTCTGCACTGGATACAATGTATCAGTCTGTAGTCACAGAGCATTGTCCGCACTGGATACAATGTATCAGTCTGGAGTCACAGAGCATTGTCTACACTGGATACATTGTATCAGTCTGGAGTCACAGAGCATTGTCTGCACTGGATACATTGTATCAGTCTGGAGTCACAGAGCATTGTCTGCACTGGATACAATGTATCAGTCTGGAGTCACAGAGCATTGTCTGCACTGGATACATTGTATCAGTCTGGAGTCACAGAGCATTATCTGCACTGGATACATTGTATCAGTCTGGAGTCACAGAGCATTGTCTGCACTGGATACAATGTATCAGTCTGTAGTCACAGAGAATTGTCCGCACTGGATACATTGTATCAGTCTGGAGTCACAGAGCATTGTCTGCACTGGATATAATGTATCAGTCTGGGGTCACAGAGCATTGTCTGCACTGTATACAGTGTATCAGTCTGGAGTCACAGAGCATTGTCTGCACTGGATATACTGTATCAGTCTGGAGTCACAGAGCATTGTCTGCACTGGATACATTGTATCAGTCTGGAGTCACAGAGCATTGTCTGCACTGGATACAATGTATCAGTCTGGAGTCACAGAGCATTGTCTGCAGTGGATACATTGTATCAGTCTGGAGTCGCAGAGCATTGTCTGCACTGGATACAATGTATCAGTCTGGAGTCACAGAGCATTGTCTACACTGGATACATTGTGTCAGTCTGGAGTCACAGAGCATTGTCTGCACTGGATACATTGTATCAGTCTGAGTCACAGAGCATTGTCTGCACTGGATACATTGTATCAGTCTGGAGTCACAGAGCATTGTCTGCACTGGATAAATGTATCAGTCTGGGTCACAGAGCATTGTCTGCACTGGATACATGTATCAGTCTGGAGTCACAGAGCATTGTCTGCACTGGATACATGTATCAGTCTGGAGTCACAGAGCATTGTCTGCACTGGATACATGTATCAGTCTGGAGTCACAGAGCATTGTCTGCACTGGATACATGTATCAGTCTGGAGTCACAGAGCATTGTCTGCACTGGATACATGTATCAGTCTGGATCACAGAGCATTGTCTGACTGGATACAATGTATCAGTCTGAGTCACAGAGCATTGTCGCACTGGATACATTGTATCAGTCTGGAGTCACAGAGCATTGTCCACTGGATACATTGTATCAGTCTGAGTCACAGAGCATTGTCTGCACTGGATACAATGTATCAGTCTGGAGTCACAGAGCATTGTCTGCACTGGATACATGTATCAGTCTGGAGTCCAGAGCATTGTCTGCACTGGATACATTGTATCAGTCTGGAGTCACAGAGCATTGTCTGCACTGGATACATGTATCAGTCTGAGTCACAGAGCATTGTCGCACTGGATACATGTATCAGTCTGGAGTCACAGAGCATTGTCTCACTGGATACATGTATCAGTCTGGAGTCCAGAGCATTGTCTGCACTGGATACATTGTATCAGTCTGGAGTCACAGAGCATTGTCTGCACTGGATACATGTATCAGTCTGGAGTCACAGGCATTGTCTGCACTGGATACATTGTATCAGTCTGGAGTCACAGACATTTCTGCATGGATACATGTATCAGTCTGAGTCACAGATTGTCTGCACTGGATACATTGTATCAGTCTGGAGTCACAGAGCATTGTCTGCACTGGATACATTGTATCAGTCTGAGTCACAGAGCATTGTCGCACTGGAACATGTATCAGTCTGAGTCACAGAGCATTGTCGCACTGGATACATGTATCAGTCTGGAGTCACAGGCATTTCTGCACTGGATAAATGTATAGTTGAGTCACAGAGCATTGTCGCACTGGATACAATGTATCAGTCTGAGTCACGAGCATTGTCTGCATGGATACATTGTATCAGTTGGAGTCACAGGCATTGTCTGCACTGGATACAATGTATCAGTCTGGAGTCACAGAGCATGTCGCACTGGATACAATGTATCAGTCTGAGTCACAGAGCATTGTCGCACGGATACAATGTATCAGTCTGGAGTCACAAGCATTGTCTGCACTGGATACAATGTATCAGTCTGGAGTCACAGAGCATTGTCGCACTGGATACATTGTATCAGTCTGGAGTCACAGAGCATTGTCTGCATGGAACATTGTATCAGTCTGGAGTCACAGAGCATTGTCTGCACTGGATACAATGTATCAGTCTGGAGACAGAGCATTTCTGCACTGGATACATGTTCAGTCTGGAGTCACAGAGCATTGTCTGCACGGATAATTGTATCAGTCTGGAGTCACAGAGCATTGTCTGCACTGGATACATGTATCAGTCTGGAGTCACAGAGCATTGTCTGCACTGGATACATGTATCAGTCTGGAGCACAGAGCATTTCGCACTGGATCATGTATCAGCTGGAGTCACAGAGCATTGTCTGCACTGGATATGTATCAGTCTGGAGTCACAGAGCATTGTCTGCACTGGATAAGTATCAGTCTGGAGTCACAGAGCATTGTCTGCACTGGATACATGTATCAGTCTGGAGTCACAGAGCTTGTCTGCATGGATACATGTATCAGTCTGGAGTCACGAGCATTGTCTGCACTGGATACATGTATCAGTCTGAGTCACAGAGATTGTCGCATGGATACATTGTATCAGTCTGGAGTCACAGAGCATTGTTGCACTGGATAAATGTATCATCTGAGTCACAGAGCATTGTCTGCACTGGATACATTGTATCAGTCTGAGTCACAGAGCATTGTCTGCACTGGATACATGTATCAGTCGAGTCACAGAGCATTGTCTGCATGGATACATGTATCAGTCTGGAGTCCAGAGCATTGTCTGCACTGGATACATGTATCGTCGGAGTCACAGAGCATTGTCTCACTGGATACATTCAGTCTGGAGTCACAGAGCATTGTCTGCACTGGATACATGTATCAGTCTGGAGTCACAGAGCATTGTCTGCACTGGATACTTGTATCAGTCTGGAGTCACAGAGCATTGTCTGCACTGGATACATTGTATCAGTCTGGAGTCACAGAGCATTGTCTGCACTGGATACATTGTATCAGTCTGGAGTCACAGAGCATTGTCTGCACTGGATACATTGTATCAGTCTGAGTCACAGGCATTGTCGCACTGGATACATGTATCAGTCTGGAGTCACAGAGCATTGTCTCACTGGATACATTGTATCAGTCTGAGTCACAGAGCATTGTCTGCACTGGATACATTGTATCAGTCTGGAGTCACAGAGCATTGTCTGCACTGGATACAATGTATCAGTCTGGAGTCACAGAGCATTGTCTGCACTGGATACATTGTATCAGTCTGGAGTCACAGAGCATTTCTGCACTGGATACATTGTATCAGTCTGGAGTCACAGATTGTCTGCACTGGATACATTGTATCAGTCTGGAGTCACAGAGCATTGTCTGCACTGGATACATTGTATCAGTCTGGAGTCACAGAGCATTGTCTGCACTGGAAACATTGTATCAGTCTGGAGTCACAGAGCATTGTCCGCACTGGATACAATGTATCAGTCTGGAGTCACAGAGCATTGTCTGCACTGGATACAATGTATCATCTGGAGTCACAGAGCATTGTCTGCATGGATACATTGTATCAGTCTGGGTCACAGAGCATTGTCTGCATGGATACATTGTATCAGTCTGGAGTCACAGAGCATTGTCTGCACTGGATACATGTATCAGTCTGGAGTCACAGAGCATTGTCTGCACTGGATACATGTATCAGTCTGGAGTCACAGAGCATTGTCTGCACTGGATACATTGTATCAGTCTGGAGTCACAGAGCATTGTCTGCACTGGATACAATGTATCAGTCTGGAGTCACAGAGCATTGTCTGCACTGGATACATTGTATCAGTCTGGAGTCACAGAGCATTGTCTGCACTGGATACATTGTATCAGTCTGGAGTCACAGAGCATTGTCTGCACTGGATACAATGTATCAGTCTGGAGTCACAGAGCATTGTCTGCACTGGATACATTGTATCAGTCTGGAGTCACAGAGCATTGTCTGCACTGGATACATTGTATCAGTCTGGAGTCACAGAGCATTGTCTGCACTGGATACATTGTATCAGTCTGGAGTCACAGAGCATTGTCTGCACTGGATACATTGTATCAGTCTGGAGTCACAGAGCATTGTCTGCACTGGATACATTGTATCAGTCTGGAGTCACAGAGCATTGTCTGCACTGGATACATGTATCAGTCTGGAGTCACAGAGCATTGTCTGCACTGGATACAATGTATCAGTCTGGAGTCACAGAGCATTGTCTGCACTGGATACATGTATCAGTCTGGAGTCACAGAGCATTGTCTGCACTGGATACATTGTATCAGTCTGGAGTCACAGAGCATTGTCTGCACTGGATACAATGTATCAGTCTGGAGTCACAGAGCATTGTCTGCACTGGATACAATGTATCAGTCTGGAGTCACAGAGCATTGTCTGCACTGGATACAATGTATCAGTCTGGAGTCACAGAGCATTGTCTGCACTGGATACATTGTATCAGTCTGGAGTCACAGAGCATTGTCTGCACTGATACATGTATCAGTCTGGAGTCACAGAGCATTGTCTGCACTGGATACATTGTATCAGTCTGGAGTCACAGAGCATTGTCTGCACTGGATACATTGTATCAGTCTGGAGTCACAGAGCATTGTCTGCACTGGATACATTGTATCAGTCTGGAGTCACAGAGCATTGTCTGCACTGGATACATTGTATCAGTCTGGAGTCACAGAGCATTGTCTGCACTGGATACAATGTATCTGTCTGGAGTCACAGAGCATTGTCTGCACTGGATACAATGTATCAGTCTGGAGTCACAGAGCATTGTCTGCACTGGATACATTGTATCAGTCTGGAGTCACAGAGCATTGTCTGCACTAGGTACAATGTATCAGTCTGGAGTCACAGAGCATTGTCTGCACTGGATACATTATATCAGTCTGGAGTCACAGAGCATTGTCTGCACTGGATAGAATGTATCATTCTGGAGTCACAGAGCATTGTCTGCACTGGATACAATGTATCTGTCTGGAGTCACAGAGCATTGTCTGCACTAGATACAATGTATCAGTCTGGAGTCACAGAGCATTGTCCGCACTGGATACAATGTATCACTCCGCAGTCACAGAGCATTGTCCGCACTGGATACATTATATCAGTCTGGAGTCACAGAGCATTGTCCGCACTGGATACTATGTATCACTCCGCAGTCACAGAGCATTGTCTGCACTGGATACAATGTATCAGTCTGGAGTCACAGAGCATTGTCTGCACTGGATACATTGTATCAGTCTGGAGTCACAGAGCATTGTCCGCACTAGATACATTGTATCAGTCTGGAGTCACAGAGCATTGTCTGTACTGGATACAATGTATCAGTCTGGAGTCACAGAGCATTGTCTGCACTGGATACAATGTATCAGTCTGGAGTCACAGAGCATTGTCTGCACTGGATACATTATATCAGTCTGGAGTCACAGAGCATTGTCTGCACTGGATACATTGTATCAGTCTGGAGTCACAGAGCATTGTCTGCACTGGATACATTGTATCAGTCTGGAGTCACAGAGCATTGTCTGCACCAGATACTGTATGTACATAGTTAATGCCTCATTCACTGACTAAACAGTCATCTTGAAACCGTAAGGAACCAAAAACATAAAAGTTTATTAGAAAGTTGTAGAACTGTTATTAATACACTGATTAGAGAATATTTATCGAAAACTGGAAATTCCCTGCTATACAGAACACTTTCTTCCCTCAAACAAGCCCTCAAAGTGCAACAAAATAACAAAAAATAAGTGGCGCCTCTGCCTTTTCCTTCCCCAACAACTCAGTCTTTATCCATTGTCAGAAATTCGATGTGTAAAATATAATAAATGTGCCATATCTACCGTCGCTCCCGGAGAAATCTCCACTTTGCTGCAGAGAAGTACGGAGCAGGAGGAAGAGAAGAGCGAGAGATGAGGCGTGCATGATACCGAGCCGTCTGCTACCATCTCTGACGTTACCACAACATTGTACATGTAGTAAGCATTTCTGAAATAACCACAGCCAGCAAGAAATGTCGATGCGCCAATGATGAGCGAGCGCTAGGGAGGAAACTACCCAGAGGTTTGTGAAGAGTTCTGATATCAATATGCTGCTAAGAAAAACAGATTATCATTTCAGACACCCCAACACAAATGGGAGATTTTTTGGAGTTTTGGACAATATCCTGAGATTGTGGGTGTACAGTATCTCTATGGTTAGCAAATGCGGAAGGCAGATTTTTTTCTTATGATCATTGCTGTTTTATCAGATTGCATAAATTGAATATACAAGAGAGTACAAGAGACTTTGTAATATATCCTATCAGAGAAATCTCCACTTATGAGCCACTTCTCCTTACCCCTGTCTCCCAAACGCATCCTTCACTCTGAAAAACAGCTACAATCTGTATTGGTCAAAACAATACGGACTGCCAGCTCACTGAGGGATCAGGTTACAGCTGCCTATTGATAGAGAGGAAAGTAGGAGCAGACAGATCATACTACTGCTTTTCTAGTATTTGTTTTATCTCACCCCCCCCCGAGCAGGACTCCCAGCTGCACTGCTCAATACTGCTGCATAAAGTCTTCCATATTTCATCAAATAGAAATGTCAGAAAATGTAGCAATGCAATACATATAAGTAAAGAGACGTGTAAGTCTTCTGTCAATGAATAAAGGGGTTGGTGGTGATCCAGCACCTCGTGCCCCTCAGCCATCAACCGCTATCGCTTCTGTGTAAAGTTTGTCAGAAGCCATCAATTAACAAAGTGTATCTCAGGCAGATTTGACTCAAGCCACTTTGTCTAGCAGATACTAGAGCAGTGGTCCTCACACTATGGCCCGGGGGCCACATGCAGCCCGCAGAGGACATTTATCCGGCCCATCGGCCCTGCCGACATTGAACGTCACTACAGTTCAATGTCAGCGGGCCCTGTAATCGCGGGTGGAACTACAATGTGGCGAGGAAGAACTTGCGGCCTTCTGTATGCAGCACAGGTGACATGATTGTCAACACACCGCCTGGCGGCCTTATGACGTCACGCCGCCTGTGCCAGGAGAAGACGGAGTCAAACGGGCGTCTCTCCAGAGCAGCGAGGGACATAGGAGAGTACTGGTATTTTTTTTAACGCCGGGCCCGGTCTATCATGCGGATCTATGCTGGATATTGGGGATTATGCTGCCTATTAGGGATTATGCTGCCTATTGGGGATTATGCTGCCTATTGGGGATTATGCTGCCTATTAGGGATTATGCTGCCTATTGGGGATTATACTGCCTATTAGGAATTATGCTGCCTATTGGGGATTATGCTGCCTATTAGGGATTATGCTGCCTATTAGGGATTATGCTGCCTATTGGGGACCTATGCTTCCTATTGGGGATTATGCTGCCTATTGGTGACCTATGCTGCCTATTGGGGACTGTGCTGCCTATTGGGGACTATGCTGCCTATTGGGGACTATGCTGCCTATTGGGGATTATGCTGCCTATTGAGACATTTACTTTCCTTAATGGGGACCTATGCTGCCTATTGGGGACCAATGCTGCCTATTGGGACATTTACCTGCCTATTGGGGACTCTTGCACCACACCAGTCTGAGTCTGGGGTAAAAGCAAAAAGCAGGCCCATAGCTCCCATTGAAATACCGGTAAGTTTGTTGATTTATCTTCACTTGTTCTTTATTTTAAATATTGTATTTGTTCCTGTTTTTTTTTTTTTTTTTACTTCAAACTGGCCCCTGTTTAAAAAGTTTGAGGACCCCTGTACTAGCAGAACCTCAACCTCCACCTATTAACCATTATACATTGGGGCCCTCTGGGTTGGATTCATGGAGAAGCTGCTAGCCGCAGAAGAGAGCCTGAGGCAAGGACGCTCATCCAAAGCTCAGTATCAGGAGGGACAAAAACTGGCACAAAAACTGTTATCTTCTATCAGTGAATAGAGGGATTGGTAGGGATCCAACACTCAGTGCCCCCAACTATCATCTGTTATCACTTCTGTGTGAAGTCTGTCAGAAGCCATCAACCCAAAAAGTCTATCATTGGACAGATTTGACACAAGACACTCTGCGTAGAAGATACCACAGGATTCCCGGACCTCCACCCTTTAACTATTATTCAAGTATATCTACTTAGAAAGGGGCCCTTGGGGTTGTATCCATGGAGTAACTGCTGGCTGGAGAAGCGAGTCTGCAGCAAGGATGGTAAAACAAAGCTGGCTCAGTATCAGGAGGGACAAAACAGGTACAAAAACTGCAGACAGAACTGAAGTAGTAAGGAAAGTTGACAATCTGGGGTCAGTTAAGGTCTCTGACAGTCTAAGGTGGCTTGGTGGCTAATTTGGATCTTTATATCTCTGGTGATCTAAGGACCATAGGAAATAAAAATATTCTTAATATTCTTTGTGGTTCAAGATGTTTCCAAGGATGTATGCCATTTTCAAGGGGTTTCTTAAGGTTCCAGTGCTGAACTATTGGGTTGTTCTATGATCCTGGTTCTTCAAAAGCAACTAAAAGTATCTCTTGCTCTGGAATATACAGCAGGCCCAGAAGTGTAATGTCTCATTTCTCCTGTGGGTGTTCTGCAGGGAAACTGAGCACCTGCTGCCAAATCATCACACATCAGTGCACAAGGCCAATGTTAGGTTTGGAGATCAAGCAAATCACATTATGTTTTTCTGATCCAAAAAGTAAAACAGCAAAGATCAGCTGGTAGTTCTCTTGTAAGAGCGGGACATTAATTAGGGCTGGACAGGTGCTACAAATAAGTACAGAATGGTACTGGCCCTCATCTGTAAACACTTAGTAATCATTTCTCAGGGCCTGAACAATAGCCCAAAAATGTTGCATTTGTTATTGTAGGTCTCTGCCACCACAAGACAAATATTTTTTTGCATCTATAAAATGAAGTTTGCAAAATCGGCACTAAAGGAAACCACAGACTTCATCAAAGTGATGATCTACAGGACGCGTCCCAGGAAGCTGGGACGGGGTATTTATTGAGAGTTTTGAGGTTTTTTTCCCTTCATGTTAAACCGCAACAAGTAAATTTACAAACGTCTTTTGCAAAGTGTGAGATCGGGAAAATGCAGCAACTTCCCACCAGAAAAAGTGATTGCCCTCTAAACCTAATAACTGGTTGGGCCGCCCTTAGCAGCAACAACTAGTCAAGCGTTTGTGATAACTGGTAATGAGTCTTTTACAACGCTCTGGAGGAATTTTGCCCCACTCATCTTTGCAGAATTGTTGTAATTCAGCCACATTATAGCGTTTCAGAGCATGAACACCTCTTTTTAAGGTCATGCCACAGCATCTATATCGGATTAAGGTCAGGACTTTGACTAGGCCACTACAAAGTCTTAATTTTGTTTTTTATTAAGCCATTCAGAGGTGGACTTCCTGGCGTGTTTAGGATCATTATCCCGCTGCATAAGCCAACTGCGCTTCAGCTGGAGGTCTCAAACAGATGGCTGGAAATTCTTCCTAAATAAAATTTGGGAAGACAGCAGAATTCACGGTTCCATTTATTGCAGCAAGTCTTCCAGGTCTTGAAGCAGCAGAACAGCCCAGACCATTACACTACCACCACCATATTTTACTGTTGGTATGATGTTCCTTTTATGAAATGCCGTGTTACCGTGTCGGACATACACCTTTCAAAAAGTTCAACTTTTGTCTCTACAGTCTACAGCAGTGTTCCCCAACTCCAGTCCTCAAGAGCCACCAACAAGTCATGTTTTCAGATTTTCCTTATTATGACCCAGGTGATAATTGCAGTACCTGCACAGGCAATAATTCCATCACCTGGGCCATACTAAATAGGAAATCTTGAAAACATGACTTGTTGGTGGCTCTTGAGGACTGGAGTTGGGGATCACTGGTCTACAGAGTATTCTGCCAAAAGTCTTGGACCTTTATGTTCTTATTGCTCAGCAGTGGTTTTCGTCTTAGAACTCTGCCATGCAGGCTATTTTTGCCTAATTTTTTTCTTATGGTGAAATCATGAACATCGACCTTAACTGATGCAAGTGAGACACTGAGTTTTTTGGATTTTGTTGTGGGGTCTTTTGTGACCTCTTGGATGAGTCATCGCTGTGCTAGTGACTAGTGAGGTAATTTTGGTCAGCTGGCCACTCCTGGGAAGGCTCATCACTGTTCCATGTTTTTGCCATTTGTGGATAATGGCTCCCACTGTGGTTCAATAGAGTCCCAAAGCTTTAGTAAGGGCTTTGTAACCTTTTCCAGACTGATAGATCTCAACTAGTTTGTTTCTCATTTGTTCCAGAATTTCTTTGGATTGAGGCATGATGTCTAGCTTTTGAGGAACTTTTGGTCTACTTCACTTTGTCAGGCAGGTTCTAGTTAAGGGATTTCTTGATTGATGACTGATGTGGCAGTAATCAGGCCTGCGTGTGGCTAGGGAAATTGAACTCAGCTACCCAAAGAGGCGATAAAGAACAGTTAATTTATGTTTTAAAGGAAGGGAGCAATCACTTTTTCACACAGGGCCCTGTAGGTTTAGATTTTATTTCCCTTAATAATTAAGACCTCCATTTATAAACTGCATTTTGTGATCACTTGTGTTATCGTTGTCTAATATTTAAAATTGTTTGGTGATCTGAAACATTTAAGTGGGACAAACATGCAAAAGATATATATAGAAAATCGGGGGGCAAACACTTTTTCACACAACTATATATCTACTGATGGTAGTTCTGGTGATGTATTTCTGTACTGGTGATGGTTCTGGTGATATACTTCTGTACTGGTGGGGGTTTCTAGTGATGTATTCATATACTTTTGGTGGTTTTGGTGATGTATATATGTACTGATGGTAGTTCTGGTGATGTATTTCTGCACTGGTGGGGGTTCTAATGATGTATTTCTGTACTGCTGTTGGTTCTGGTGATATACTTCTGTACTGGTGGGAGGTTCTAGTGATGTATTCATATACTTTTGGTGGTTCTGGTGATGTATATATGTACTGATGGTAGTTCTGGTGATGTATTTCTGTACTGGTGTGGATTCTAGTGATGTATCTCTGTACTGCTGTTGGTTCTGGTGATATACTTCTGTACTGGTGGGAGGTTCTAGTGATGTATTCATATACTTTTGGTGGTTCTGGTGATGTATATACGTACTGATGGTAGTTCTGGTGATGTATTTCTGTACTGGTGGGGGTTCTAATGATGTATTTCTGTACTGCTGTTGGTTCTGGTGATGTATTCTTGTGCTGTTATTGGTTCTGATCCTTTTCACATATAACAGTCTATAACTAGTAAGATTACATGGCCATGTTAATAAAGAATTGTACCATCTGACAAGTTAAGGGTTACCACATTTGTATTTAAGTGGGGAGCATTAAAGGGGTTGTGCAGGTTTGTGATGAAAGTCTGCAGTCACTTAATGAGACTGCAGACTTCTGAATCCTCGCAACACATGCACTGCACGCTGGTAGATAGAGTGGGACGTCTTGTAACCACAAGTATGTTGTATGCATACATGTCGTCAAGTGTCAACTAGTTGTGTGCTGCCTTGCTCAATTCACTTACATTGAATGAGGCCACGCATGTCTAGTTATACTGCAGCCAGAAGTTCACAAATCCCATACTTGCGGTCTGGTGGCTGCCCGCTACTGGCACTGAAGAATCCTGACAGTTTGCAGTGTGCTCTCTGAGGATTCATAGATCTGCAGTCAGATAGAGGGACTGCAGACTTTCATCACAAACCTGAACAACCCCTTTAATTATAAAATAATTCACTGTAGGATGTCCAAGCCAAACAACATGTAATATGCTCACCGTCAGGATTCGGCTCTTATTGCAGGTTATCACGTGACCAATCATATGCGATTTTCATACATACAATCATGTGCCGACTAGCTTCACTTTTTTCTTTCTTTCTGCATCTAAACCATACATGAGGGAGGTTCCAGCATTAGTTTTAGTAGGCAGGTGCTAATAGGGCAGGTCAGACGGGGCAAAACGTAGCTCCTAAAAGACCCACAGCGGCACAGTAGGTCGGACAGGGAACTGACTGTCACTCTGGCTTGCTGGGGCTTAGTACAAAGGTTAAGGTCCCCGACTTTTTGCACAATATGGGACACTATGGGAAATTATTGGCTATTTGGCAGCTTCTCGTGTCATTAAGCAGCACTGTCTGCCCTGGTTATAGAGCCATTATTGGTGGCCGCTACAGCTGTCACATTGATAGGTTTTTGTGATCTGGAAACCCAATACCGCTGCACATTTACCCGGAGGACGGGCCGCAGGTTCCAAAAAAGAAGCTGTGAACTAATTCTTATAATGAGGTCACCAAGTCGTAACCCAAATAATGTGAGCCGACTGCAATGGTTGGCCTAGTTATTGGCTTGTTTTTGATGTATGAGAAGACGGGAAGCTGCGTGAGCATTGATGTGATGATAAGGGGCCCGTTAACCCCTTCGACTCTGGCGGAATCTATTTTTGAAGCTGTGGTTGATGTGACTTAAGCTCAGCACGAGTCCTCCTTCACAATCTGCTTATTTTTTTATGTAAATTTCAATATATCTTTAATTAAAAGAAAACAGAGATAAAGGAAGGCTCAGGTGTCCGATGGGCGTATCCAGACCATCTATGTGTCCTCCTGGTCAATCATCAATAAACCCGGCTCCTGGTATATTAATCGATGGGAGTCACGTAAGACAAGATGTCTCCTCATGAGACCACGCTGTACAGAGATCAGGTGCCGGAGGTGACAGGGGACATCAGGAAAGTGTTTTTTATTTTCCCCTATCTGCCGGACAGGAATGCAGATCAGTACTCGCTACGGCCCAAAATATCCAGCTAGGTGTCCCGACCTGGCCGCAGTGTCACGTGCTCGCTGACGTCCCATCAAGCGCTTATTGTTATTTAGACAATGGTATGGAACTGTTATTGTTACACTGTATGACGGTGTGTAGCCCTGGTGTAAGGCACACGCAGTACCCTGGAGGATGTGTGGAGAGATAGCAGTTTAATGCTCAATGAACATTCATTTCAACACACACTTAGACACGCCCACAGGTATATAGTTTAGTCACAGGGAGTGTTGAGTAGTTAGTTCAGTTTCCTGTCAGGAGGACAGAGGAGGGTTGATTGTGCAGTTCAGCAAGTGGAGGCCAGTAAGGGCGAGATATAGATCACCTCAGCCTGGTCAGAGCTGTGCCCCACTAGAAGACAGACTGAGACACTTATTAAGAAGAAAGAAGTGAGTTGCAGATATACTTCAGTCTCCTGTCTCAAGGACAGTGAAGGTTCAGAGACGTGCTCCTGCCTAGAAGATTACTGAGAGTCTGGCAACAAGCTCAAGAAAGGAATTAAGTAAGGGACTGACTTTGTTAACCTGTGAAGTGAGAAATGCTTATGCTACCAGCGTGGACAAGGCGAAAGGCACAGTGGTAGAAATTCTGAGTGCAATAGGATTGGAGAAGTCCTGCACGTTGTCACCGGTCACTGGAGACCGAAGCATCACCATAGCTTCATGCATGGTGGTAGGAAACCAGAGGCTTACCGGACCTTAGGTAGCGGAAAGCAGCCCCTAAATAGTCGGTACGTAACTGGGGTCAGGGGGAGTGAGGACCTTGAGTCAGTGCACGACAAGATAGGAATTCAGCTCTCTCACAGGAAGGCTCCGACCACAAAACTGACTGGGCAGTACAGCTTTGGAATAGCTGGAGTCATAGAGGGAACTACGCTTCATGCTGGTTGTACTCATCGTTGTGAAAGTAAAGGAGGCCCCTAACTTGTCCAGCTGCTATCTCGAAATACATTCTCCTTGGATCAGCCTCCCTGGGACCTGCCTTACCATCTTACAAGTAAAGGTATGGAAAGACGCTGACCGTGTGAGACTGAGTTATTTACTTGCATGCCTGCACAACCCTGCCTTAACCATCGATCTGAGGGAAGAGTCCTACCTGTAGGGGACCCGACATCTAGCTGCCTCACCATCCCCTCAGAGATCTACAGCAGCGCTGGTACAAATTACCAGAGACTACAGGTGGCGTCACGAACTGTAAATATATCTATCCCCTGTAAATATACCCCCCAACATACGCCAGACCGCCAGGGCCACAGACCGAGCCACCGCTACCTGTGACAAACCCCATAGACTTCCATGGGCTCGGCTCTGAGTACCCCATTGCCCTGGTAATCCACAATTGTGGTGGCGGGTCGAGACAACGGTACACCACATGTGGGGTGACCGCAGAATGTACCACCCAACGTCCAACATAAAGTCCCCACATACACATTAGATAGCCGTCAGTCAAGCAATAGTTCAGCCAATAACTATCTCCCCCAACTCCTTCATATAAGGGGACACTCAGTATACCCGAGCACGCCTCCTATAAGAGCTGCTGCCAGACTCTCTTGTGTCCTCCAGACTCCTCTGTCCTCTGCTTCCAGACTTTTCTATCCTCATCCTCCAGACTACTCTATCCTCCTCCTCCAGACTACTCTATCCTCCTCCTCCAGACTACTCTGTCCTCCTTCTCTTCCAGATCTCTCTGTCATCCTCCTCCTGATTCTTTGGTCTTGCTCTTCCTCCCAACTCCTCTGTCCCCATCCTCCAGATTACTCTGTCCTCTTCTCCTCCTGACTTTTCTGTTCTCCTTTTCCAGAATTGTTTGTCCTGCTTCTCCTCCTGATTTTTCTGCCCTCCTTCTGTCCTCTTTCCTTTCCCTCTGTTCTCTATCCGAACTGCTCTGAACTCCCACAGACATTATCCTCTTTAAGACTCATCTGTACTCCTCCTTCATACTCCTCTGTCCTCCTCCTCCAGACCCCCTATCTTCCTCTCACATCTTACTATGTCCTCCATACTCCTCTGCCCTCGTTCAGTCCCATTTTTCCTCTTCCTCCTCCAAACTCCAGACTTGTTTGTACTCTTCCTCAAGACTCCTCTGTCCTCCTATAGACTCTTCCATCCTCGTTCTCCTCCAGACTCCTCCCTCATCTTACAGACTCCTGTATTTCTCCTCCTCTTCCAGACACCTCTATCCTCCTTCTCCTTCAGAGTTCTTTGAATTCCTCCTGCTTCAGACTTTTCTGTCCTCTTTCTCCTCCAGATTCCTCTGTCTTCCTACAGACTCATCTTTCCTCCTCCTTCAAACTCCTGTCCTCCTACAGACTTTTGTGCCCTCATGCAGATTCCTTTGCCCTCCTCTGACTTCTCTGTTCCCTCCTCCTCCAGACTCCTCTGTTCTCCTCCTCCAGACTCATCTGTCCTCCTCCTCCATACTCCTCTGTCTTTCTCCTCCCCCCAGGCTCATCTGTCCTCCCCCTGACTCCTCTCTTCTCCTCCTCTTGATTCTTCTGTCCTCCTCCAGTTTCCACTGTCCTCCTCCAGAGTAGTCTGTTCATCTCCTCCTTTTGACTCCCCTTACCTCCTCCTCTGTCAGTCGCCTCTAGATGTGTGGCCCAGCTACGCAGGCACACATAAAATCCAGGAGAGTGCACAGGAAGGTAACAGCAACGCTTGATATGCATTCACTGTCACTCACACTTTCAGACACACCCATCTGAGTTATAAGAGGGAGTGACACGTAGCAGAAGGGGTTGAGTTCAGTTGGAGTGGAGATCAGATCAGATTAGTCTGAAGGAGAGGAGAAAGTAGAGTCTGTTTCCTGTCAGAGATCAGTCTTTGGGGAGTAGTGTTCAGTGGAACTTCAGTCTGTTAGCTTCTGTCTAAGTAATGTAGTTAGATGGTGTGCACTCAGGGTATAGAAAATTAGGTGCTGGTGAATTGGACCAAGATGGTACCAATAAACTAAGTAGAATAGGATTCACCGCACACAGAGACTAGTAATCATGCAAAAACAGGTTTGTTTATTATACAATCTCCAATCCAAAGAGGAATAAGTGTCAGTGCCGTATGGAACAAATGTACAGTATACAGATACCCTAGGGTATCTGTATACTGTACATTTGTTCCATACGGCACTGACACTTATTCCTCTTTGGATTGGAGATTGTATAATAAACAAACCTGTTTTTGCATGATTACTAGTCTCTGTGTGCGGTGAATCCTATTCTACTTAGCTTCTGTCTAAGGACAGAGCAGCCATTCAGTCTCAGTCCAGTCTGGACTTTGGAGGAAACTGAGAGCTGTGCAGCGAGCTCTGGAGTAAGCTGACATTTTCCACAAAAGCCACAAGTGCTTATGTTAAGAGCGTGAAGCAGGGCGAAGGGTGCAGTGGAGAAGTTAGAGAAGTGCTTTAGGTATTGGACTACCTGCACTAAATTGCCGGACACCGGGGTCCGAAGAGTTGCTACAGTTTCAAGCTTAGTAACAAGAAAACCGGAGGCATCTGGACTACAGGTCGCAGAGAGCAGCCCTAAGTGTCAATACGTAACCGGAGTCAGGGAGAACGGGGACTTTGAGTCAAGTGCACGACAAAAGTAAGGACTTAGTTTTCACCACCTAGAAGGCTCCACCACAATGTTGGCCGGGCAGTACAGCTATTGAGGAAGCTGGAGATTCAGAGTTAACTTCGCTTCAGGCAAGTTGGACTCACCTACATTTGAAGTAAAGGAGGCCTCTAACCTGCTCAGCGGTTACCCGAATGTGCACTCTCCACCCCGACCAGCTCCCCGGGATCTGCTTGAACCATCTACCAGTAAAAGGTATGAAAAGAAGCTGTATTGTGTGTGACTGAATTATTAACTACACCCTGCATCATCACCATAGACTTCCAGGGACCAGTCTCACCTGTGGGAGACTTACCACCCAGCTGCCCCATAACATCCCCTGTGAAAGTCCTTATAGCAGCGCTGGTCCAATTAACCAGATACCACAGGTGGCGTCACGAACTACCTATCCTTATAATCCCCTGTAAATATTCCCCAATTGTATGAGCGCCCAGGGCCACGGACCGAGTCCTGCTGCCAGTGACAAACCCCATAGACTTTCATGGGCTCGGTGCCGAGTACCCCATTGCCCTGGTACTAAGTGCGACTCATCTTCTCTTACAAACTCTCTGTCCTCCCCTCCTCCATACTCCACTGTCCTTATATTGTCTTTCTCCTCCAGCTCCAGACTCCTATGTCCTCCTCTAGACCTTTTTGTCCTCTTTCTCCTCCATACTCCACTGTCTTTATTTAGACTACTCAGTCCTCCTCCCCCAGACTCTATCCTTCTCTTCCAGACTCCTCTGTCCTCCTCATCTTTCAGACTCATCTTCCTCTTCACCCTCAAGACTCTTCTGTCCTGCTCCTCATACCCCTCTGTTCTCTTCCTCCTCCAGACTCCTCTTTTCTCTTCTGCCTCCAAACTCCTCTGTCCTGTTTCTCCAGACTCCTTTGGCCTCCTCCAGACTTTTCTGTCCTCCTTCTCCTTCAGACTACTCTTCATTCATCCAGATTGTTTTGGCCTCCTTTTCCAGACTCCTCTGTTTTCATCCTCCTCCAGACTCCTTTGTCCTCCTCCTCCAGACTCATCTGCCCTCCTCATGACTCCTCTGTTCACCTATCCAGACTCATCCAGACTTCTCTGTCCTTCTCCTCCTCTCTTGTTCTCTACACTCCTCTGTTCTTCTCCTCCATACTCCTCTGTCCTCCTCCAGACTCATGTTTCCTTCTTAAGACCCCTACATCCTCCCTCTCCTCCAGACACCTCTGTCCTCCTCCTGCAACGTCTTCTATCCTCCTTCTCCTCCACACTCCTCTTTTTTTGAGTCGCTCAACATGGGTACCAGGGTTATGGGGTACTCGGCACCGAGCCCATGGAAGTCTATGGGGAATGTCACTGGCAGCAGAGCTCGGTCCGTAGCCCTGGGCGGTCATACAATGGGGGAAAATTACAGGGGATTGTAGTTAATAGTTCGTGACGCCACCTGTGGTTTCTGATCAATTTGACCAGCGCTGCAAGATGAATCTTCTGAGGGGATATTACTGGGCAGCAAGATGTTAAGTCTCCCACAGGTGAGACTTTTCCCTCGAAGTCTATGGTGTTGCAGGGTGCAGATAATAATGCAGTCACACACAAATCAGTCTCTTTCCATACCTTTACTGATGTTGTTGGCAGGTATCTCCGGGAAGCTGGTCAGGTTGGAGAATGCACATTCAGGGAATTGCTGAGCAGGTTTAAGGCCTCCTTTCTCCTTGAAATGTATGTGAGTCCTAACTTGCATAAAGTCAAGTTTAACTCTTACTGTAGCAGCTACGCCCGGCCAACATTGTGGTAGAGCCTTTTCTGTCTCTGGTGACCAGATGTTGGCAAGAACGAAGTCCTTCTAAGCTTGGCCTTGCTAAAAGTCCTTGTTCTCCCTGACTCCAGTTACGTATCAGCACTTAGGGCTACCTTCTGTGACTTGAAGTCCAGCAAGGCCTCCGGATTTTCTATCACTAGCCGTGAAGTACTAGCAATGCTTCGGACCCGGTGTCCGGTTAACTAAGTGAAGGTGATCTGTCACCTAAGTCACTTGTCCTTCTTTCTCCACTCGCCTGTCGCCCTGCTCTCACCCTTAACATAAGCACGGGTAGCAGTAGGTGTAGTTGTCAGCTTTCCTTCCACGCTCACTGACCTGTTCTCAGTTGCCTTGTTGTTATAACTGCAGTAGTTCCCTTCCTTCTTTCCTTCAAAGACTCTGTCCAGAGCAGCTCACAGGACGTTTCGTCAGACTGTATACATGCTGTAGCTCCGAGAGTCACTTTCCACGTTCTAGAGAACACAGGCAGCTTGTTCTGAGATAACAGCTTCAGTCTTTTTCTCTCCTGTCTCTGACAGGAATCCTCTCACTCTGGTGTCCTGAGGATATCTCATCTGTCCCTCACAGCTTTTCTGAGGTAACTGCTGTTCTGATCTCTTCTCTGAGGTACAACCAACAACTACACTAGCTGTCTGGCTAGAATGCCTACTGCTGCATTTCTCCACGCCCCTAAATACCTGAATCTAAGGGGCTCCCTCTGGTGGCTCCTGGGAAATGTGTGAGATGTGAATGAATATCAGGCTTCACAATTACCTTATCTGTGCATTTTCCTGAGAACATGTGTACCAAGCGCAGCTGGGCCACACATCCCCCCTAGTTATCATCAGCACTCCCGGGCTGAAATAGAAAAGAAAAACATTTTTGCATATAATAACATTAACAATATAACTCATCCCTTGCGGGAGGTAAGGACTCTTTAACGTTACAATGTGTACAATGGCATTAGAAAAATATCAAAACATTTTTCACATAAATATATACAATATAAGATTCTTGTGGAGGACCCGCACCAAAAACCTCCCACGTGGGTCCTGGGTGGGCTGCAGGACTTCATTGCTGCAGACCTCACTCTAGGCCACACCATACGGGTTTTTCTTCAGAGGTAGTAAGGCTTTATGTAAAACCAAGATGGGGCACCGAAGTGCGAACTATTTACAAAGAAAGTTTTTGGGCTGGCACAGTCCACAGCCACACAGTCTTTGCATATGAAACATTTTCAAGTAAAATCACATTATACTTCAATACTATTCAAATTAGTACTATATTTCTTATTACCCAACTGGGGTATTCTATGCAAAATTTATGCAAACTATGCAAACATTTATCACATATGAATAAAAGACAATAAAGTGCAAATTCTTCTTTATCAAACTTCTTCAAACTTTATACAGGTGCAGTAAACCCTGTCTGGGTCCTACTGGTCTTCTTCTTTACAGATTGTAGTGACATCTTCCACTCCTGGGGCTGGAAGTATGCGATGTCCTCTGGAGCTCATTACCAGAAGGTCATGGCCTGCGATCTGCGTTTGAGTGGCTACAGTCCTTGTGCAATCCACTAGGGCTCAACGGGTGCCTCTCCAGCATGCTGAAACGCACTTTCTTGCATTGATGACGCAGGTTTGTGCTGTGATCTAACTGAGGACGCACCATCCGGTTGCGTTGCAGAATAAGACGCAGGTGCACGCAGTGGCTCAGTTGGGGTCGCACTTGTAGTATAGGATGCAGTATAGGATGCAGGTGCGCGCAGTGGCTCAGTTGGAGACGCACTAACCTGCTGCTGTCGCTGCTCATGCTCCCGGCGTCGCCACTCGTTCTCCATCACGGACGGCTGGGTCTCCTCCGGTGTCCCTACCGGGGAACTGCATTCTGCTGCGGCCTCCTGGCCTGGCTGGCACTCCGGTCTGGGCAGGGCCTCCTCAGCCTCCTTCCCTCCGGCCGCATCATCGGTGGAGTCGGGATCAGCTCTTTCGGGGCCGGCCTCCGGTTCTTCATCAGCCGCTTGCAGTGGTGGCGCAGGTAACGGCTTCGTTCCAGGGGGAGAGAGTATTGCGTCCCACAGCAGCCGCTGTTTCCGGGCACGCCAGCATCTCTCCGTCTCTTCCATTTCTTCACGGCGCTGAATCATGTTTCTGAGCACCGCATTCACCTCCTCTAATTCCAGCATGATTTGGTTAGTGTCCCGAACTGGGGACGGCTCCGGCACAGGTAACAGCTTTTCAGGGAACGGGGCCTGCGCGCCGCCGCTCCTCCACACAGCACCTCCTGTCCTTCCGCCATCTCTCTCCAGGCCAGACTGTCCTTTCCATCTGGAACAATCTGGTCTTTTCCGTGGAGGCGGGATTTGCGCTTCCTCTTCTTGGCATAGAAAATGAAGAGGAGGCGGATCTCCTTAGCAGTGGGGCAGGATCTCACATTATAGTAGCATTTGGAGAGGGCGCCCATCACTTTCGCGCCACAGGGGGGTGCACGCCCACGAATGCACGCCCACCTTCTTCACCAGCGCCTCAGGGCGCGAATATGGTGACAAAATGGGGAAAATGGCGCCAAAAATCACAAAAATAGCAAACAGTCTTTTTGCACAAAACAGTTCAATAGGCACACAGGACTCACATCCAGTAAGCTTCGTATCCTGTTCGTGACGCCAAAGATGAGTCGCTCAACATGGGTACCAGGGTTATGGGGTACTCGGCACCGAGCCCATGGAAGTCTATGGGAATGTCACTGGCAGCAGGACTCGGTCCGTGGCCCTGGGCGGTCATGCAATGGGGGATATTTACAGGGGATTATAAAGATAGTTTGTGACGCCACCTGTGGTTTCTGATCAATTTGACCAGCGCTGCAATATGGATCTTCTGAGGGGATGTTATGGGGCAGCAAGATGTTAAGTCTCCCACAGGTGAGACTTTTCCCTCGAAGTCTATGGTGTTGCAGGGTGCAGATAATAACGCAGTCACACACAAGTCAGTCTCTTTCCATACCTTTACTGATGTTGTTGGCAGGTGTCTCCGGGAAGCTGGTCAGGTTGGAGAATGCACATTCAGGGAATTGCTGAGCAGGTTTAAGGCCTCCTTTCTCCTTGAAATGTGTGTGAGTCCTAACTTGCATAAAGTCAAGTTTAACTCTTACTGTAGCAGCTACGCCCGGCCGACATTGTGGTAGATCCTTTTCTGTCTCTGGTGACCAGATGTTGGCAAGAACGAAGTCCTTCTAAGCTTGGCCTTGCTAAAAGTCCTTGTTCTCCTGA
>JARQOD010000001.1:988666569-988700781 GCA_033576555.1 Oophaga sylvatica | reverse complement strand
AGGCCTCTTTCACACATCCGTTGTGCGCCTGACAGCGCCCTCCGGCATTTTTTTGTCCAACCGCATCTGGCGAAATGTGATGCTGGATGCGGTTTTTTTTTGCATTGACTTTCATTAGCGCCGGATGGCGCCGCATGTCAGTGCGTTGTATGCGTTTTTGTCCGGATCCGGCGGAAATGTACATTCCTGCGGCCGGACACAATGCAGCATGTAACGTTTTTATTTTCAGCAGCAGATGGAAGGAAGAGAGCCACACCAGTCATTACTAGTGGGTAGGCGGAGCCCAGATAGGATTGACACCTCAGATTAAAAAGAGTGTTGACCGGCCCCTCCAGCTCGGGCTCCTCCTGCTTCTCCAGTCTAAAATTTGAGGTCCCAGAGGATGGTCGCTGCTGGAAGCAGCTCCTCAGAAGATTTTATTATTTTTATCGGACAAGAGACTTGGATCACCAGAAGTGGTCTAGAGGTCTCAGGGGTCTCAGCGCTGCTGGACCCCAACCTCTCTCTTGGCGGATCTGTATTACCCTGTATGGTGGTCCCTGCAGAATCATGCCGGCCCTGGGGGATGAGGATTGCTTCCCTGGCGGGGACGCAAACCGCACATCGGGGGTCACTGCGTTCCCCGCCCTGGGGGAAGCGATGGGCATAGCGCCACAAACCCCTGGGGGTCCCTGTGGCGCTCGGCTGGTGAGTACCGCATTTTTATTAATGTGTGTGAGTGATTCAGCGACTGCTGCGGCAGCCGCTGTACATTACATGCCGGTGACTAGTGGTTTTTGTCCGCAGGTTGATGCCTGCAGGACATAGGAGAGAGGAGTGCGCGCTTTTTTATTTGAATTTTCGCGCCGCTCTGAGCGCGCGCTTTACTGCAGTCTCCATTTCCGGCTTCTCTCATGGAGCACATCGGAGGCACAGCGCGGCGGCCATTACAGAAGCATCTCTCGGGCTTTTCTCTCTCTCCCATCCCGGCAAGATGTTACACCGTGACCAGCTGGGTGAGTCGCTTCTACCCCTCCGGGCAGAAGCTTAACCCCTTCACCCCCACAGCGCGGGCGCCTTCTGGGGCACTAATGAGTGGCAGTTAGCGCTGTCCTGCGGCTGTTATCGCATAAGGGGCTCGCACACTCTTTTCAATAATAATAAAGAGGTTGTGGGGAGTCTGCGATTTTAATACTGCCACTATACGTTCCAGCTAACGATCCCGATAACGACGCATACTATGCGATCGTTTGTGTGATCATTTTTTAATGTCGCTAGTAGCTGCCAATCTGGGTGATCTCATTAACATCGCATAAGCGGTTAGCGATCCCCTTAATGACTTTGGCGGTCATTGCGTTATACAAAACAGCGCAATTTTTTAGCGATCTTGTTGAACGTTCTTGTTAGTGTGGCATAGCTGTCCTGCAGCTGCTGCCTTATAAGAGGCACTTGGGGCTCGCACACCCTTTTCTTTATCAAGGTTGTGGGGAGTCTGCTACTTTAACCCCTTCTTAGGCGGTTAACTCTTAATGGAGGACAGCTAGGGTAGCTCTCTCTTTAAGAGCTTTAACCCTTCAGCGTTTGTTTTTTCTTTAAGAAACACATCTTCCTAGTTGCTGACGTTTTAACCTACCATATACTGTGCACATGTCAGAGACCGTCTCCCAGATCCGCTACAGGATCAGTCTCGCTGACACGCAGACCTCGACGGCGTCATGCGCAGCGGTCGGAGGTTCCACTGGTGTCAAAATGGAAGTTCTATTCCTCCTAGATTATTGGGTGTCAGCTAGATCCTCTCAAGGAAGCGACACAAACCGGTGCCTTCCTTCCCGCGTAACGAGGATGTCCGATTCGGACAAGGAGGATCGGCAGAGACACTCTGCCTTTCTTTTGGGCCGTACAGAGACTTTTATTGGAGCGTTACAGTTACCGGAGGAGGTAACTAGACGTCCTGGTAAGTCGGCCCGGATGTACAGGAGTACCGTAAGTCGCGATCGACATTGCCAGCTCTGGATGAGCTTAATGGAGCAGTGGAGAACGCCTCTGTCCGGATAAAGTTTTCAGGGGATGGTCTTTGGAGACATTGTGTCCGTGTTCAACTGAGTTGATTGATAATTGGATCCCTTCTCCTGAAGTGGATGTCCCTTTATCCTAACTTAAACCTCCCTGTTAAAGGGAAGGCGAGTCTGCAGGACCTGCTGGACAGAAAAATGGAGATGGCAGCAATATCCATCTCCGAGACCGCGGTCATGGATTCAGTATTAAGGATCCCTGTGTGCTTGTAAAGTTTCCCTGAGCCGGTTGGACCGTCTACGGACGGCGTGGCAAGGTGGATCCCCTCTATCGAGGTAGATGGGCTTTTCAAGTTGTTGGAGGATACTGTGTCACTGCTATCCAGGGCGCAATCCTCGACAGTCACAGTCAGAAGAGCACTGTGGCTTAGACAGTGGACTGGGGACGCGGTTTCCAAGCACGCATACCCTGGAGGGTTTGCTATCTTTAGCTTACAAGGTGGTCAGCTATTTGGGTCTGACCTCACGGAGCTGATTGCCAAAGCAAAAGCGAAAGAAACAGCTTTATCGCAGCGCAGAGCTGTGACTTCTGCGTCTGGCAGGACTAGTGCCGGTAGTTGACGGCGGTCCTTTCGGTCCAGGGGATGATTCGGTCAGCCCTCTGGGGGTTCGGGTCGTCCCTCTCTTTTTTAAAAAAAAAAAGAGGAATTCTTGGAAATTCCGCATACTCTGGAAACAGAACTTCCGTTAAGACAAACGGGAAACTGGCAAAAAGCCCGCTAAGGCGGACTGACGCATGGGTCTCACTTGAGAGCTCTCGAGTGGGGGGTCGTTTACTCCAATTCAAACCGACTTGGGCTTCCCGCGTGTCGGACGCCTGGGTGACACAAGTTGTGTTGGCAGGCTACTTCATAGAGTTTCTTTCTCGACCCCCAGACAGTTATGTCAGAGCCCGAGCCTTTTGCCGCTCTACTGCGGGAGGTAGATTCCCTTCTGCAGAAAGGTGTGGTGGTGCTGGTTCCGCCGGAGGGCCGGGGAAGAGGGTTTTATTCTAACCTCTTTGTGGTCCCCAAAAAAGAGGACAAATTTCGGCCCATTCTGGATCTCAAAAGATTGAATCGGCATGTCCACGCCAGAAAATTCACGTTTTGGCGGCCCTGTCGCAGAACGCTTTTTTGGTGTCAACCGACATTCGCGACGCTTATTTGCAAATCGGAAGGGCCCACCAACGCTTCCTTCATTTTGCCATAGGTCAGGACCATTACCAGTTTGTGGCTCTGCCATTCGGGTTGGCCTCAGCGCCCAGAGTTTTTACAAAAATTCTGGCGCCTCTCATGGCAATTCTTCGAAGACAGGGGGTTTCGATTCTTCCCTATCTGGACGACCTTTTGATTGTGGCGTCCTCAAAGAAGGAGGCGGGGACTGCTCGCAATCTATCCCTTCAGCTCCTGGAGGACTTCGGGTGACTGGTCAATTGGGAGAAGTCGTCTCTGGAACCGTCGCAGTCAATCCTGTTTTTTGGGGATGCATTTCGACACGGTACGGGCAGTGGTGTCCCTACCTCCAGACAAGCGGGCATGTCTCCTTTCGACATGTACAGATTATGAAGCTTCGACAGCAATGTCCCTTCGGAAGTGTATGCGCCTTCTGGGTTTGACGTCCATGGAGGCACTTCCGTTTGCCCAGTTTCATTCCAGGGCCCTCCAAAGGCTCATTCTGAGTCGTTGGGATCGATCGCAGGCTTCACTGGATTGCAGTGTCATCATCTCTCGCAGGGTGCGGGAATCTCTAGGATGGTGGTTACGTCTAGGAGCGTTAACCCTGGGGAAGTCTTTCCTCCCTCCGAGGTGGTCGGTCATAACCACCGATGCCAGCCTGACGGGCTGGGGGGTGTCTGGAACGATCTCTGGATTCAGGGAGTATGGTCATCGGAAGAGTCTGTTCTACCGATCAACATCCTGGAATTGAGGGCAATTTTCCTTTGCCTCCAACACTGGACGGTCCCTTTGAGCGGTCTACCAGTCCGAGTGCAGACAGACAACGCGACGGCGGTCGCGTATATCAACCACCAAGGTGGGACGAGGAGTTCCAGGCTCATGGTGGAGGTGTCTCGGATCCTGATTTGGGCCGAGACCAGAGTGCCAGTCATCTCTGCAATCCACATTCCAGGGGTTCAGAATATCACGGCGGACTTCCTCAGTCGCGAGAAGATGGATCCCGGAGAATGGAGTCTTCATCCGGAAATTTTTGCACTGGTGTGCTCCCGTTGGGGAACTCCCCAAGTGGATTTGATGGCATCCAGGTTCAATGCCAAGTTACCGGCCTTCATGTCCAGGTACAAGGACCCGAAGGCTGTGGCGGTGGATGCTCTGGTGGCTCCGTGGGACCAATTCGAGCTAATCTATGTGTTCCCGCCGATACCTTTACTTCCTCTGGTGCTGCGTCGGATCAGACTGGAGAGAATCCCGGCTATGTTGATAGCCCCAGATTGGCCAAGGAGGACGTGGTTCTCGACACTGGTGTCGCTTTTGGCGGCACCTCCATTCCCACTTCCTCTTCGCCCGGACCTGTTAACCCAGGGACCCGTTCGTCATCCGGACTTGAAGTCTCTACGTTTGACGGCGTGGCTCTTGAGACCGAAATATTGACCCGTAGAGGTTATTCAGCCGAAGTCATTGCCACTCTGCGAGCTGCCAGAGGTCCGGCTACTACTAAGATTTATCACAAGGCTTGGGAAGCCTTCTTTTCGTGGTGTTCGGGTTCTTCAAGGAACCCGAGGATTTTTTCCATTCCCAATTTGCTGGCTTTTCTGCAGTATGGGCTGGACAAGGGTTTGGCAGTTAGCACTCTGAAGGGGCAGGTTTCTGCTCTGTCCTTGCTGTTTCGGAAGGCTATCGCCTCGCGTAGGGACGTGCGTTCCTTTTTTCGCAGCGTAACCCGTCAGTTTCCGCTGCGGAAGGCGCCTGTGTCTCCTTGGCGGCTCAACCTTGTCTTGGAAGCTCTTCAGCATGGGCCTTTGGAGCCTATGAACTCTGCTAGCCTCTCTTTACTTTCTTGGAAGGTGGCCTTCCTAGTGGCGGTCACCTCTTTGAGAAGGGTTTCTGATTTGGCGGCTCTTTCCTGCTCGCCTCCCTTCCTGGAGTTTTACCCGGATCGAGTAGTGCTTCGCACACGGGGCGACTTTCTACCTAAGGTGGTGTCGCAATTTCATGTTAACCAGGATATTGTGTTGCCCTCGCTTTGTCCGGGCCCAAAGAATGCAAAGGAACGGGCTTTGCACACATTGGATTTAGTGCGGGCCTTGAAGTTCTATTTGTCTGTTACCCAAGGTTTCCGGAAGTCAGACTCTCTGTTTGTGATTCCAGCAGGTCGTCGACGTGGTCAACGAGCTTCCAAGGACTCTATAGCTCGTTGGATTCGGTCGGCCATTTTGGAGGCTTACCGACTTAAAGGCGAACTTTGCCCGATTAAGATTCGAGCTCACTCCACGAGGGCTGTGGCTTCATCGTGGGCCTTTCATCAAGGGGTTTCGGCAGCTCAGCTCTGCCGAGTGGCGACTTGGCGCTCCGTCCATACGTTTACAAAGTTTTATAAGGTGGACGTCAGTGCTTCCGCTGATGCGGCCTTAGGACGTAGGGTCCTGCAGGCGGCTGTAGTTTAAAGTTCTAGTTAACTTGTATTTGGCGCCTGTTGCGCATTTATCAAGGTTGTTGGGATTCTGCCTTTTTTGGTTTTTTTCCCACCCTTAATTTTTGGACTGCTTTGGGACGTCCCACTAGTAATGACTAGTGTGGCTCTCTTCCTTCCATCTGCTGCTGAAAGACGGATTTTGGTAAGAACTTACCTGTAAAATCCTTTTCAGCGAAGGAAGGGAGACACAGCTCCCTCCCATGGCAGAAGTGTGTTGTTGTTTTCAGATGCGGCGTGACCCTCCTCTGATAGCGATTATCTGGGCTGAGGTCGGCGCACTAAGGCTCTGTTCCAGCATCGCCAGCTCATCGCAGTGGTCAGGTCCAGTGAGTAGTACCTGGAACTGTGTGGTTTCTTTCTGTTGCATGCATAACCTGTATTCCTGTCTTTTCTCTGAAGTCCTTCAGAAGGGGTTATGTTGCTCCGCTGGTGATATTTGCTCTTCCTTAGCTTGGTACGACTGGAGAAGCTGGAGTAGGAGGAGCCCGAGCTGGAGGGGCCGGTCAACACTCTTTTTAATCTGAGGTGTCAATCCTATCTGGGCTCCGCCTACCCACTAGTAATGACTAGTGTGTCTCCTTTCCTTCCTTCACTGAAAAGGATTTTACAGGTAAGTTCTTACCAAAATCCGTCTTTTTGCCGGAGCTGCCTGATGTGCCTGAAGCGGCGCATCAGGCAGCCGCAAACAATAGAATTCAATGGAACCGGATCAGACTTTTGTGCAATCCGGCAAAAGTCTGATCCGGATTCGCATCCGCTTTTCATACTGGATGCCGGATGCGGCGCCGCGGCAAAATGCCGGGGGCGCCGTCAGGCGCACAACGGATGTGTGAAAGAGGCCTTAGACGCACCCCCCGGGAAAAAGTGCATTTTATAGTCCGAAAAATGCGGTACATTACATTTTGTATCAGTCCCCTTAGGGGACTTGAGCTTGTGATCTCCTGATCGACTGCGCAAAACACATTACTGAAACAGATTGTGTCCCCCCATAGCCTGTTTTCATGGACCATACAGTAATCAGGCCTATATTAGCATTTCCTATCCTGCATGTGTGTCTTTGTTCCTCGCTGCAGGGCGCCTCCCTAATACTGGGCCCTGCAGACAGGCTGGAGACTGGGCTTCTGGAACATGGTCTTTGTTCCTCGCTGCAGGGGGCCTCCCTAATACTGGGCCCTGCAGACAGGCTGGAGACTGGGCTTCTGGAACATGGTCTTTGTTCCTCGCTGCAGGGGGCCTCCCTAATACTGGGCCCTGCAGACAGGCTGGAGACTGGGCTTCTGGAACATGGTCTTTGTTCCTTGCTGCAGGGGGCCTCCCTAATACAGGACCCTGCAGACAGACTGGAGACTGGGCTTCTGGAACATTCTTCATCCTTTGATCTATGTGTAAGGGGGTGGATGTGAGCATGTCTGCCCAACAATGGGGATGATCCCAAGAGAGGTAGAACAGTAAGCCACATGTTTGGTTCGATAGTTGGTGCTGTGTCTTGTGAAGGATGAGGATGTGTTGCTGAAGCTAGGTCCTGGTGCCATGTATGAAGATTGGAGATCAGTTGTCACGTGGGATTGTGATGTCTTGCCACCCTGCTGGATTTGAGGAACTAGTCTACAGACTGCTGTTGCCTTTTCGTTGGCACACCATGGCCGGACCATATATTACCACCATATAGTGACCTATAATATCACATACATACACCATGACCAGACCACAAATTACCACCACATAGTGACCAAATACTACAACACTGATTATTAATTAAAAAAAATACTGTTATTACCATAAGTGCCATTATACACAGGAGCTCTGTCCATAGTATTCAATGGCAGTGTACAGGTAATTCAGTGATCACCAGTAATATTATAAACAGGACCTCTGTATATAGTGTCAGTGTACAGTAAATACAGTGATCACCAGTGACATTATTCACAGGAGCTCTGTATATAGTGTCATTGTGCAGGTAATACAGTGATCACCAGTGACATTATACACAGGAGCTCTGTTATTAGTGTATAGTGTACATGTAATACAGTGATCCCCAGTGACATTATACACAGGAGTTCTGTATATAGTGTCAGTGTACAGGTAATACAGTGATCACCAGTGACATTATACACAGGAGTTCTGCATATAGTATCAGTGTACAGGTAACACAGTGATCACCAGTGACATTATACACAGGAGTTCTGTATATAGTGTCAGTGTACAGGTAATACAGTGATCACCAGTGATATTACACACAGGAGCTCTGTATATAGTGTCAGTGTACATGTAATACAGTGGTCACTAGTGACTTTATACACAGAAGCTCTGAATATAGTGTCAGTGTACAGGTAATACAGTGATCACCAGTGACATTATACACAGGAGCTCTGTATATAGTGTATAGTGTACAGGTAATACAGTGATCACCAGTGACAATATACACAGGAGCTCTGTATATAGTATCAGTGTACAGGTAACACAGTGATCACCAGTGACATTATACACAGGAGTTCTGTATATAGTGTCAGTGTACAGGTAATACAGTGATCACCAGTGATATTACACACAGGAGCTCTGTATATAGTGTCAGTGTACATGTAATACAGTGGTCACCAGTGACTTTATACACAGAAGCTCTGAATATAGTGTCAGTGTACAGGTAATACAGTGATCACCAGTGACATTATACACAGGAGCTCTGTATATAGTGTCAGTGTACAGGTAATACAGTGATCACCAGTGACATTATACACAGGAGCTCTGTACATATTGTGCAGCGTACAGGTAATACGAGGATCACCAGTGACATTATACACAGGAGCTCTGTATATAGTGTCAGTGTGCAGGTAATACAGTGATCAACAGTGACATTATACACAAGAGCTCTGTATATAGTGTCAGTGTACAGGTAATACAGTGATTAAAGTGACATTATACATATGAGCTCTTTATATAGCATATACTATACAGGTAATACAGTGATCACCAGTGACATTGCACACAGGAGCTATGTATATAGTGTCAATGTACAAGCAGTACAGTGATCACCAGT
Source organism: Oophaga sylvatica (assembly GCA_033576555.1). Classification (NCBI taxonomy): domain Eukaryota; kingdom Metazoa; phylum Chordata; class Amphibia; order Anura; family Dendrobatidae; genus Oophaga; species Oophaga sylvatica. The sequence goes on along the minus strand of JARQOD010000001.1, from coordinate 988,692,066 downwards.
GACATTATACACAGGAGCTCTGTATATAGTATATAGTGTACAGGTAATACAGTGATCACCAGTCACATTATACACAGGAGCTCTGTATATAGTGTACAGGTAATACAGTGATCACCACTGACATTATACACTGGAGCTCTGTATATAGTGTCAGTGTACAGGTAACACAGTGATCACCAGTGACATTATGCACAGGAGCTCTGTATATAGTGTATAGGTAACACATTGACTCACCAGTGACATCTCTAGTTGAAGTCTTTCATCTTCGCGTTTCCACCATCACTTCTTCCAGCCAGGACTCTTCTTTTTAGAAAACAACAGTTATCTCGAGCACCACTTCCAGAGCACATTACTTAATTTTTTCCCTACTTCTACACTACACTAGATGAAGAAAAAAAGGCGACCTAGTGCCGTCTTGCACAGTAGCATGACCCCCCCCGCTGAAACCAGTAGCCTCAAAAGTTAAATACATCACTGCAGTAATAATATCCCCCATCCTGGCCCTCTTGTGTCTCATTCCTGGCTCCAGCCATATGTTCTCTTATCCTGGCCCCATGTGTCTCCATTCTGCCCCCATATGATCTCCCATCCAGCCCCATCTGACGTCTCCATTCTGCCCCATGATCCTGCCCCATGTGTACCATGATTCTGCCCCATGTGTCCCATAATCCTGCCGCATCTGTCCCATGATCCTGACCCATCTGTCCCATGATCCTGCTCCATGATCCTGCCCCATGATCCTACCCCATCTGTCCCATGATCCTGACCCATGATCCTGCCCCATCTGTCCCATGATCCTGCCCAATCTATCCCATGATCCTGCTCCATCTGTCCCATGATCCTGTGCCATGAACCTGTCCCATGTGTCCCATGATCCTGCCCCATCTCTCCCATGATCCTACCCCATCTCTCCCATGATCCTGACCTATGATCCTGACCCATCTGTCCCATGATCCTGCACATCTATCCCATGATCCTGCCCCATCTGTCCCATGAACCTGTCCCATGAACCTGCCCCATGTGTCCCATAAACCTGCCCCATGAACCAGCCCCATGTGTCCCATGATTCTGCCCCATCTGTGCCATTATCCTGTCCCATGATCCTGCCTCATCTCTCCCATTATCATGACCTATGATCCTGACCCATCTGTCCCATGATCCTGCACATCTATCCCATGATCCTGCCCCATCTCTCCCATGATCCTGACCTATGATCCTGACCCATCTATCCCTTGATCCTGCCCCTGTCTCCATCCTGCTCTATTTGTCCCATGATCCTGTTCCATCTGTCTCCATCCTGCCCCATCAGTCACCATCCTGCCCTATGTGTCCCATGATCCTGCCTAATCTGCCCCATATTGCAGCTTGCCGCTTTCAGTAAAAAAAAAAAACACTTTCTCCTTACCTGGCCACGGTTCAGCGGCGTAGTCTCCACCGGCACATGACAGTGACGTCATATGCTGGCGACGTGCCGCTGACATCAGCTGCCGGCCGGTGATTGGATGGCAGCTTTTATTGCCGTGTGGGCCCTCGCAGCAATAAATTTTAAACTGAACGTTCAGTTACTGACCCGGCAGGATCCTTCCCCTGGGGCCCGGTGAGCAAAGGGGGGCCAGGCCCCATACGCCAGTAAGGGCAGCAATGCTCTGATGGCGGCCCATGCTTGCGGTTACAGCAGATTTATCCAGATATGCTGCAGGTCACATGGATTTATACCCAATCCTGAATATATTTTTTTTCCCTCTTTTATTCTAGACACTCAAAAACATAATGCAGGAGATGAGCCCGACACTCTGGGCCGTGTGTCTCTTCTTGCTCTCCTCAGACATCCGATCTTTCATGAACTCGTTGAAGATTGTCAACTTTATAAACTCTCGGTGAGTAAATTATTACATCCGCTATAATGCCTAGAAAGGGGTTCTCCGCCTTGTAGACCCTGTGACCAGTCGTTACGTGGACCAGACGTTACAGGGACCACACATCACATGGACCAGACGTTACAGGGACCTCACATCACAGGGACTAGACTTTACGTGGACCCGACATTACATGGATCAGACGTTGCATGAACCAGACGTTGCGTGGACCAGATGTTACATGGACCAGACGTTACATGGACCCTATGTTACTTGGATCAGATGTTACATGGACCACATGATACATGGACCCTACGTTACATGGACCAGATGTTGCGTGGACCAGACGTCGCGTGGACCAGACGTTGCATGGACCAGACGTTGCACGGACCAGACGTTGCACGGACTGGACGTTACATGGACCCTACGTTACATGGGCTCTACGTTGCATGGACCAGACATTGCATAGACCAGACGTTACATGGACCAGAGGTTGCATGGACCAGACGTTGCACGGACCAGACGTTGCACGGACCCTACGTTACATGGGCCCTACGTTGCATGGACCAGACATTGCATAGACCAGACGTTGCATGGACCAGACGTTGCATGGACCAGACGTTGCATGGACCAGACGTTGCATGGACCAGACGTTGCATGGACCAGTCGTTGCATGGACCAGACGTTGCATATACTATACGTTGCCTGGGCCAGTCGTTGCATGGACCACTATGTAATGTTATGTTTCCTATGTGAGAATGTATTGCCAGACACAACAGCTGGGGGTCACTGAACCATAACCATGGGCGTCCCCCAATTACTGAGCTATCTGCATGACGGTTCAGTATGGGCAGATGTGTTGCATTCACTAAATCAGCACGTGTGGGCATTAGAGAACCATTTTTAAGAGCTGCTTTTGCTTTAGAGGTTTTGGTACAACCAGGCTTTTGTTCAACCTCCTGGACACTCCCTTTTACAACGGTAAAGAATATTACAGCTATTATTCAGTTTAGAATTCATTTTTTTCCCTTAAATTCTAAACTAAATATCCTGAAGTAGAAAAACATGGCTGCTTTACTCTAGAAACAGCGCCACCTATGTCTACAGGTCGTGTCTTGTATTGCAGCTCCGCTCTGTTGGAGCAGTATTAGGTTTCCTAATACAACCTTACAGAATGCGGACAAAGTTTTTTCTTACTGCAGCAACGTAGCAGGAGATGTTTTTTTTTTTTGTTGCAGGACATCCAGGACATACTTGAGAAGACTAAAGCCACGCAGATGAATGAAGGAGACAGCTTGACAACCAGCTCTACTGCATCGTAACAATGTTATCTGTATCTCTGTACCCTGAGTGTTTTATACTTCTCTGCTTTTTTTAATGCTTGGGGAAAAAGAAACCTCCTCCCAGCATGAGATTGGATCTCTGATAATAAAGCTGCGCGTTGTGTCGGTATATGAGCCTCAGTATGATTATTCTTTACTCCCATCTACAAGTCCTCTTTAACTTCCAGACCTTATCTTGACCTCCACTGTTCCTGTTATCTGCCATTTCTTAATCACATTTTGAACTGAGGAAAGCGCAGTGTGCCTGCTATTAAAGAAAATTAATACTCACTGCTCTCCATGCCCAGGGTCGGACTGGCCCACCCGGGACACTGGTAAAATGCCCGGTGGGCCCCAGAGAGAAGGAGGAAGAGGGGGAAAAAAAAAATTTAGGGACACGGGCCCTTTAAAACTGCAGGAGGCAGAGGCGCGTGCATGCAGTCCCAACCCAACGCAACGATCAGGGTCGGCGGCATCACCCGGCAAACCCAGGTAAGCGCTGGGGCCTTGGGTGAACTGGGGTTGGGACACCTGCTATGGGGTCCGTGAGTCGGGGGAGCCCGGTGCCAGCGCTGGCATGGGCCCCCCTCTAATACCTCTCCTCGTTCCTGGCAGCTGTTCTGTCTTCAGCGCCCTCTATCTCTGCGATGTCTCAGGGCAGAGGGAGCTATGACGTCATCACTGCGCGCTCAGCCTCTCTGTCCTGAGCATTGCAGAGCAGGGAGGGACGCTGACCTGTGGCGGGAACGGGAGAGGTGAGTATGTGATTTTTTTTTTTTTAATGTATGCAGCATTACATGGGGCTCATAGTACTGTATGGAGGAGCATAGGGCCCATAATACTGTATGGAGGAGCATTACATGGGGCCCATAATACTGTATGGAGGAGCATAGGGCCCATAATACTGTATGGAGGAGAATTACATGGGGCCCATAATACTGTATGGAGGAGCATAGGGCCCATAATACTGTATGGAGGAGCATTACATGGGGCCCATAATTCTGTATGGAGGAGCATAGGGCCCATAATACTGTATGGAGGAGCATTACATGGGGCCCATAATACTGTATGGAGGAGCATAGGGCCCATAATACTGTATGGAGGAGCATTACATGGGGCCCATAATACTGTATGGAGGAGCATAGGGCCCATAATACTGTATGGAGGAGAATTACATGGGGCCCATAATACTGTATGGAGGAGCATAGGGCCCATAATACTGTATGGAGGAGCATTACATGAGGCCCATAATACTGTATAGAGGAGCATGGGGCCCATGATGTGCTGTATAGAGGAGCATTATATGGGGCCCATGATGCACTGTATAGAGGAACATTACATGGGGCCCATGATATACTGTATGGAGGAGCATTATATGCGGTCCGTGATGTACTGCATGGAGGAGCATTACATGGGGCCCATGATGTACTGTATGGAGGAGCATTATATGCGGTCCGTGGTGTACTGTATGGAGGAGCATTATATGCGGTCTGTGGTGTACTGTATGGAGGAGCATTATATGCGGTCTGTGGTGTACTGTATGGAGGAGCATTATATTCGGTCTGTGGTGTACTGTATGGAGGAGCATTATATGCGGTCCGTGGTGTACTGTATGGAGGAGCATTATATGCGGTCTGTGGTGTACTGTATGGAGGAACATTATATGCGGTCTGTGATATACTGTATGGAGAAGCATTATATGCGGCCCGTGATATACTGTATGGAGGAGCATTATAATACTGTATGGCGGACTATATGGTTGCCCATAATACTGTATGGAGTACTATGAGGTGTCTACAATACTGTATGGTGGACTATGTGGTTGCAATAATACCTTTATAGAGGACTATGAGGTGCCCATAATACTGTATGGAGGACTATGTCATGCCCATAATACTGTATGGAGGACTATGTGGTGCCCATATATTGTACTATACCTGTATTTTTTATCTGTGCATCAGGAATTGTGGCATGTTTAAAGGGGCCCACTGATAGTCTATCACCCGAGGTCCACGAAAACCTAGAGCTGACCCTGGCGACGACGCTCATCAAGGCGAATGGCGACTGCAGCGGTGACAGGGCACTCTGTTCTGTGACAGGCCATGCGTCGACGTCACATAGCAGTTACGTTAAATGACTCCTGCAGCCTCTGGTAGGCCGGTGGACTTTCAATGTTACTGCTATGTGATGTCAGCGCGCCGCCTGTCACAGAGCAGAGCGCCCTGTCACAGCTGCTATTGGCAGCCATTTTAATGACCACACCAAATATGAAGCCACAAGAGGATGCCGGGGAGCGCAAGAAGGTGAGGAGAATCCCCCATAATTGGGCCAGGTAGTGGCCATAGGGGCCCAGGGAGGGTACATTAGTAAAGTGGACATAAGGGTCTAGGATGGGGACATTAAATAAAGGGGCCCAGGATGAGGACCTTATTAAAGTGGACATTGGGGTCCAGGATGGAGACATTAAATAAAGGGGCCCAGGATCTGGCACCTTATTAAATAAAGGGGTGACGACATAATTACTGTATGGAGGTCAGGATGAGTAACATACATTATTGGTTTACGGTGGCAAGTGGGGACATAATTACTGTAGGGGCCAATCAGGGGACATTATTACTGCTGTAATTTAATTTACTTTTGAGGTTACTGTCTTCCATGGGGAGAACAAAAGGGGTCTTGCTACTGTGCAGGGCAGCACTATGTCTTTTTTTTTCTTCATCTGACATAGTGTAGAAGTCAGGGAAAATAGTGGGGAATGAGCTCTGGAAGCAATCGGCTATGGATAACTGTTATTTTCTGCAGAGATGAGTCCTGGCTGGAAGAAGTGATGGCGGTCTGCACTGGATGAAGATGAAAGACTTCAACTACAGATGTCACTGGTGAGTCAGTGTGTTACTTGTACACTTATATTATATACTGTATTGAGTGTACAGAGCTCCTCTGTATAATGTCACTGGTGATACTGTATTACATGTACACTGACACTATATACAGCGCTCCTGTGTATAATGTCACTGGTGATCACTGTATTACCTGTACACTGACACTATATGCAGAGCTTCTGTGTATAATGTCACTGGTGATCACTGTGTTACCTGTACACTGACACTATATGCATAGCTTCTGTGTATAATGTAACTGGTGATCACTGTATTACCTGTACACTGACACTATATACAGAGCTCCTATGTGTAATGTCACTGGTGATTACTGTATTACCTGTACACTGACACTATATGCAGAGCTTCTGTGTATAATGTAACTGGTGATCACTGTATTACCTGTACACTGACACTATATACAGAGCTCCTATATATAATGTCACTGGTGATTACTGTATTACCTGTACACTGACACTATATGCAGAGGTCCTGTGTATGTCACTGGTGATCACTGTATCATCTGTACACTGACACTATATGCAGAGCTCCTGTGTATAATGTCACTGGTGATCACTGTATTACCTTTACACTGTATACAGAGCTCCGGAGTATAATGTCACCGGTGATCACTGTATTACCTGTACACTGACACTATATGCAGAGCTTCTGTGTATAATGTCACTGGTGACCACTGTATTACATGTACACTGACACTAAATACAGAGCTCCTGTGTATAATGTTACTGGTGATCACTGTATTATCTGTACACTGACACTATATACAGAGCTCCTTTGTACAATGGCACTGATGATCACTGTATTACCTGTACACTGACACTATATACAGAGCTCCTATGTATAATGTCACTGATGATCACTGTATTATCTGTACACTGACACTATATACCGAGCTCCTTTGTACAATGGCACTGATGATCACTGTATTACCTGTACACTGAAACTATATACAGAGCTCCTGTGTATAATGCCACCAGTGCTAATATTAGTGTTATTAGTATTGTGTTTTTTATTAATGATCAGTACTCTCACTATGTGGTGGTAATATGCGATCTGGTCATGACTTGGTGGTATTTCTCTTGTATGTGCTAGTATTTGGTCACTATGTGGTCTGGTCATGATGTGACTGCATTAATCCCTGTATGTGGTATAATTCAGTCACTATGTGGTCTGGTCATGGTGTGGCAGTATTTGTCCCCTGTATGTGATATTATTCGGTCACCATGTGGTGGTAATATGTGGTCTGGACATGGTGTGGAGGTATTTTTCCCCTGTATGTGTTATTCGGTCACTATGTGGTGGTAATATGTGGTCTGGTCATGGTGTGGCGGTATTTGTCCCCTGTCTGTGATATTATTCGGTCACTATGTGGTGGTAATATGTGGTCTAGTCATGGTGTAGCAGTATTTGTTCCTTTTGTATGTAGTATTATTGGTCTTGGTATAGGGGATTGTGTTGTGTATGGAGGTCACTTGTTCTCTCTGATATCAATAAGAAGATTCTTGATATCCAATAGAGATTAAATTCTTGGTCGGTTAACCCCTCCATGTCTGTGACTATTATACAGTAGCAAATATGCACTTACAGTGGTTCTACGATGAAAACAAGTAATCACCTATCCTAAGGCCATGTTCACACATTACTTTTGTCTAAGTATTTGTAATCCAAAACCAGGTGTGGGTGATAAATGCAGAAGTGGTGACGAGTCTCTATAATACTTTTCCTCTGATTGTTCCGCTCCTGCTTTTGACTTAGAAATACTGATGTAAAATATTGACCAAATACTGAACGTGTGAACATGGCCAAAGGATAAGTGATAAGTTATAGATTGGTGGGGGTCTGACTGCTGGGACCTGCACCGACCTGCAGAATGTGAACTCTTATCCCCATTAGTATGAAGCGGCATGTACGACTCGACCACTCATCCATTCATTCCCTAAGGGGCTGCACTTGGCTTTTTTTGGAAGCCCCCAAAGAGGATGAATGGAGCTGCGGTCAGACATCCCACCTGCCGCTGCATTTTAGAATGGGGATAAAAGTGTCCTGTCAGGGATAAAAGTTCCCCATTCTTCTGATCGGTGCGGTTTTCAAAGGTCGGATTCCACGATCAATAAATTATCACCAACTTAACCTGTGGATCTGTGATAACTTGTTTTTTATCAAAGCACCTTTTAATGCAAACTATGGTAATTGTACATTCCAGTTATGGTGGCGCACAGTAGATGTGCAGGAGCCGCCTGTTTTACAGTCGACGCTCCACTATATCGGGGATAATGGCTAAGTTATTTGCATATAACTGTAGGGTGGGCCCCTGGGGTCAATTCTCCCTGTGGGCCCCAGACACCCCAGTGCAGCCCTGTCTACGCCCATTGTCCTTCCCACCTCTTGGCGCTTGAGTGCATACAGGTGGGAGGGATGCAATGAATATTCATTTATCTTTGACAGCAGGCACAGGTATAGCCACAGCAGCCATCTCCTGCCTCCTATGACCCGTTCGTCCACCACTGATGCCCCTACCTCCCCATTCACAGCATGTCACGGGGCAGTAATGGGAGTAAAGGGGACGAGGAACCTGGGCCCCTGAACTGCCCCTAAGGCTAAGGGAGGACCTGTCTTTCCTTAACTTGGGGGTACACTTAGAGGTAGTGAGGCCCAAATCACCGACCTAACCCTGTCTCCTGTTTAGCCCTGATCTAAACCCACCAACCCTCTCCCCAGGAGGTGAGACAGGGAATTTTGTGAATAACGCAAAACAACAAAAGGAAAGAAAGACACCTATGGGTTAAATAACTAAATAATAACACTTAGCTTGCTCTGCTGCAAAGCACCGAACAGCAGAGAAAGGCACCAGAACAGGGAAATAGCCGAAGCACCACTGCGCTCAGCAGCTCCTGGCTCCAGCTTGGTTGGTTTCCAAAGAAACAATATCACCAACAGTCAGCTGAGGCCTCAGATGACCTTATAAAGGATGAAGGGAGTGGTCACAGCCTTCTTCTGAAAAGTCAGAAGCCATACAATTACACCAGCGGCCACCGGGGGAAAAGACTGACATTAACCCACGGTGGCCTGAAAGGAAAAAGGTTTTCGTATGCAGAAAGAGATCTGCCACAGATCCAAATGTGGATCGTGACAGTACCCCCCCTTTAATAAGGGGCCTCTGGACCCTCAACACCGCACCTCATATACCACCTACGGTAAGGACGACTCGATCCACCAGGGTTCACCCCAGCAGTCACCTCAGGTTTATGGCAAATGCGGACTGATGGAAGTGGCAATAACGTATGCTCCGGAGGTGCCACAAATCTCCAGAGCGCCGACCTGGGGAACGAGTTATGTACGGGCATTACTGGGGGTAACTCCAACTGCTAAGTCTAAGTCCCCGGCCGAGAATGGCCGACAGCCGAAACGGCCCAATCACCCTAGAACTCCAGACTCCAGCAGCACACTTCCAGCGGATGTTTTTGGTGGACACCCATACATACTCGTTCACACACAGGTCCGGACCTGAATGTTCATTGCCACACACGCGTTTGCCACAAGATGGTGAACTCTTTGAGGAACTGACAACAGAGGCATCCCCCTGTGTCATCACACTCACACATTTCTCAGAGGAAACCACCACCCTCCCCTGACTCCTCCTCCCAAGAGGGCTCCGACTCACAGGGTTGGCTAGTGGTGAGGGTTGGGACTTGCCCCTACTCCTTGGCAGCACCTCTGCTGCCCCCACTGGAGAAGAAGGGGAGGGTTGCAGAAAGACGGCAGAGAGTAGCCCCCGGGCAGCAGTCCTCACACGACTGACCCCAGCTGACTACTTCCCTGGAATCCAATCTATGACCAGGTTGTGTTTTGTCAGCTAAGGGAGGCCTAAAACGATGGGGTTAAATAACTGAATAATAACACTTTTTCTGCTGCAAAGCACCGCACAGCAGGGTAAGGCACCAGAACAGGGAAATAGCAGAAGCACCACTGCGCTTAGCAGCACCTGGCTCCAGCTAGGTTGGTTTCCAAAGGAAACAATATCACCGCCAGTCAGCTGAAGCCTCAGATGACCTTTTAAAGGTGAAGGGGAGTGGTCACAGCATTCTTCTGAAAAGTCAGAAGCCATGCAATTGCATCAGCGGCCACCGGGGAAAAGACTGACATTAACCCCCGGTGGCCTGAAAGGAAAAAGGTTTTAGTATGCAGAGAGAGATCTGCCACAGATCCAAATGTGGATCGTGACACAGCAGGTTCATAAGGACTATAAGATGCATCCCTCATTTTCCTCCAATTTTTTTGAGGAAAAAAAGTGCGTCTTACAGTCTGAAAAATACAGTAAATGTGTCATCTTTAACTTTAGGCCTTTCAGAGTTAATTTAATCTTCAACTTGCTTAACTACTCACAATAACAGTAATTTTGCCAAGGGTGCCCAAACTTTTACATGCCACTGTAGTTTGCAGTCCTCTCACCATCCTGGTATCTCTTCTCTGAACTTGCTCCAGTTTTTCAATGTCTCTTTTTAAATGTGGTTCCCAGAACTGGACTCAGTGTTCCAGATGAGGCCTGACAAAGGAGAAGTAGAGGGGGATAATGACTTCACGAGATCTAGACTGTATGCTTCTCTTAATACATCCTAGAACTGTGTGTGCCTTTTTTGCTGCTGCATCACACTGTTGATTCATGTGCAGTCTGTGATCTATTAGTATATCCAAGTCTTTTTCACACATGCTGCTACTTCTATTACTCACATTTTATAGATGTGATTTTAGTTTTCCTTGCCCAGATGTTGAATCTTGCATGGAAATGTAACATCAACTGATCTTCACTGTCCTATTAAAGGAATAGAAGAATCCAGGATATCTATAAACAAGAAACACTTAGCTAACATAAATGAATTCAAGTCTCCAGGTCCAGATGAATTACACCCTAGAGTACTGAAGGAGATAGCAGAAGAAATTTTTGAACCACTCTCCATAATCTTTGAAAATTCTTGGAGAACAGGAGAAGTCCCAGAAGACTGGAGAAGAGCAAATGTTGTTCCTGTCTTCAAAAAGGGGAAGAAGGTGGACCCAGGGAACTATAGACCGGTGAGTCTGACATCTATACCAGGAAAGATCTTTGAACAAATTATTAAACAACATGTATGTAAGTACCTGGACAAGAATGAAGTGATTAACCAGAGTCAGCATGGGTTTGTAACTAATAAGTCATGTCAGACTAATTTAATTTCCTTCTATGACAGAATCACTGACTGGGTGGATCAGGGAAATGCTGTAGATATATTATATCTTGACTTCAGCAAAGCATTTGACAAAGTAGCTCACACAATCCTTATTGAAAAAATGACTAAGTATGGAATGGACAAGGCAACTGTTAGGTGGATTCATAACTGGCTTAGTGATCGGACCCAAAGAGTGGTAGTAAATGGCTGCACATCGAGTTGGAAGAATGTATCAAGTGGAGTACCACAGGGCTCTGTCTTGGGCCATGTATTGTTCAACATCTTTATCAATGATTTAGATGAAGGAATTGAGGGTAAACTGATTAAATTTGCTGATGACACAAAGCTAGGAGGGGTAGCTAATACTAGAGAAGAGAGAGAGAAGGATTCAAAAAGATATAATAAACTGGAGCAGTGGGCAGCAACTAACAGAATGGTTTTTAACAGGGAAAAATGCAAAGTACTTAATCTGGGAAATAAAAATGAAAAAAGCGTATACAGAATGGGAGGAATAAGGCTAAGCAACAGCACATGTGAAAAAGACTTGGGTATACTAATAGATCACAGACTGAACATGAGTCAACAGTGTGATGCAGCAGCAAAAAAGGCAAATGCAATTCTAGGATGTATCAACAGAAACATACAGTCTAGATCACGTGAGGTCATTATTGCCCTCTATTCCTCTTTGGTCAGACCTCATCTGGAATACTGTGTCCAGTTTTGGGCACATTTTAAAAAAGACATCAACAAACTGGAGCAAGTTCAGAGAAGAGCGACCAGAATGGTGACCGGTCTGCAAACCATGTCCTATGAGGAACGGTTGCAGGATTTGGGAATGTTTAGCTTGCAAAAAAGAAGACTGAGAGGAGACTTAATAGCTGTCTACAAATATCTCAAGGACTGTCACATTGTAGAAGGATCATCTTTATTCTCAGTTTGCACACGGAAAGACTAGAAACATGGGATGAAACTGAATGGGAGGAGACACAGATTAGATATTAGAAAAAAACTTTTTGACAGTTAAGGTACTGCCACAGTTACGATCTCGTTAGCGATCACGATAACGACGCAATCGTTGGTGTGATCTCTTTTAGGTCGCTAGTAGCTGCCAAACAGGAGATCTCATAAACGACACATCAGCGTTCAGCGATCTCTTTAACGACTTTGGCGGTCGTTAGGAGTCATTAGCATGTACTGAGCGCTTCTGATTCATAGGAATTTCCAGCATCGCTCCTGCTCTCTGCGTCCTGCTAGCCTGCTTTGCAACTTCTGCGATCCTCTCTGTGACGCAAAAGAGAACTTACAGATATTGCGATCCACTCCGTGACGCAAAACAGTCATATGCGTCACAAACGAGGTCGCTCGTCGTTCGCAAAAGGTGCCAAACACAGCGATTCAGGCTCACCAGCGGGACGCCAACTATCAAAAAACGGTCCAGAACTCTAGTGAACGATCAGCGACATCACAGCAGGGGCCACATCGTTGCTACATGCCACACACAACGAGGTCGCTAACGAGATCGCAAAATAGTGACGTTTTAGGGATCTCGTTAGCGATCTCGTTTGCGATCTCGTTTAGTGTGGCATACCCTTTAGAGTGATCAATGAGTGGAACAGGCTGCCTCGAGAGGTGGTGAGTTCTCCTTCAATGGAAGTCTTCAAACAGAGGCTGGACAGACATCTGTCTGGGATGATTTAGAGAATCCTGCTTTGAGCAGGGGGTTGGAACAGATGACTCAGGAGGTCCCTTCCAACTCTACCATTCTATTATTCTATGATTTCTCCTTGTTAAATACGATTCTATTAGCAGCTGCACATTATTCAAGCTTATCTAGATCATAGATAATCTAGATTCTTCTGAATCCTTTGTCTTCTCTAGTGTTAGCTATCCCTCCTAGCTTTGCATTGTCTGCAAATTTGATAAGTTTACCTTCAGTTCCCTTATCTAGATAATTTAAAAAATGTTGACCAATACTGGAGCCAGGACAGAGCCTTGTGGTACACCACTTGAAACACTTTTCCAATTGGATGTGCAACCATTTATTACCACTCTTTGAGTATGATCACTGAGCCAGTTATGAATCCACCTAACCTCAGCCTTGTGAATTCCATGCTTGGTAATTTTTTCAATAAGGATAGTGTGACAACACAGCAGTTGATCTTAATTATCCAGATGTCTTTTTTCAGTAGGCCATGGGGCAACAGACTATTATCTTTATGTTAACCTTTAAATTTATGTGTCTTTTTTTGTTGGTCAAGAAACACAGACTATTGTTGGTAGGAGCCTGGATGTTGACTTTTGAGTTGCTGTTTGCTGCAACTCATTTTCTGCTATCTTTGTTTGAAGAATAGATGTTTGTTTATTTGTTGATTACACATTGTACCAGGCCAGCTAGTTTGTCAACTTGCAAAACAGAGGACAAACTATGCAGATTGATTAAATACTGAACAAATGAGAGTTAAACTCATCCCTCCTCCACACCGACCAGTGGACGATGGCTTGAAGGACAGTTGTGAACTATATAAGGGGGATATGCCTCGGTATCAAGAGTGACTTGATAGAACACCAGTCAGGAAACCATGACTCCATAAAGGGACACTCTACCAGGACAACATGGCTCTATCGAGAGGGACACAAATTTGGATTCTACAGGATGCCAGCTTAAGGGACCACGGCCCTGGCTGGAAAAATACAGATCACTTCCTTTGACAAAGAACCCATGGATACATTTGGGGAAACCAGGTTGGGACCCTCCAGTCACCTGATCCCAATGTATACGTTTGGAGAAGCCAGGTTTGGGACCATCTGGTCAACTGGCTCTATGGGTAAGTTTGGAGAAGCCAGTCACCTGGGCATGTGCCTCAATGGACTGTCAGCTTCCCAAGCTCATCGTTACCTCCTCCCTGTGGGTGCCTGCCAAAATTGGGGTGCCACTGGTGGGGCTAGTCATCACTGGAAGCCCCAAAGTCACAGCTGCTCTGATCCTAACGAGTCAGCGGAAGAGTAAGACTATGTCACTGTGCACCATATTGAGTATTTTGCAGGGACTGTTCTATATGTTATTTTCTGTTGTTGGTTCAATGAAGTATTGCCACACGGTTACCCTCACCCTGTATTGTCTGAGTATTCTGCCCACGGGAGAAAGGAAAGCGGGCATTCAAGGGGATGAGCCCTAGTCCATGCGGTCTCGGGCCAGCGGACGAGAGCACCCACTGACCCCCGTGTCTCCACAGACACTATGAGATACTTTATCTAATGCTTTGCTGAAGTCAAGATATACTATCTCTACCGCATTTTCCAGATTCACCCAGTCAGTGATTCCATCATAGAAGGAAGTTAAATTCGTCTGGCATAACTTCTACAAACCCTTGCTGGCTCTGGTTAATTACTGTATTATTATCCAAGTACTTACCTACATGATGTTTAATAGTTAGTTAAAATATCTTTCCTGGTATAGAAGTAAGGCTCACTGGCCTGTAATTTCCTGGCTACATCTTTTTTCCTTTTTTGAAGATACGGACTTTTGGGACTTCTGTTCTCCAGGATTTTTTAAAGATTCTGGCTAGTGGTTCTGCAATTTCCTCTGTTTCAGTCCCTAGGATGTAATTCATCTGGACCAGGAGACTTAAATTCATGTAAATTATCTGAGTGTTCCCTCACCATCTTTTTGTTTATGGATATGTGGATTCATTTATTCCTTCGATGGCACGGTGAAGATCAGTTGATGGTACATTTGCTTTCTTTGAGAACACAAGTGCAAAATAGTAATATAACAGTTTGACCTTCTCTACATCATTTTTCACCACTTCACTCTTTTCATCCTGCAGAAATCCTGCCACCAGGGTGCACTCTTTTGCATTTTTGCTTACCAATGGGGCACCCGACTTGGGCTTTTTAGCTGCCACTGGGGTGCACTTTCTGGCCCTTTTGCTTACCACCAGGGAGCACATCTTGGGCTTTTTAGCCTGCCACTGGGGGGCAGTCTCTGGCCTTATTGCTTGCCACCAGGACACTCATCTTGGGTTTTTATCTGCCACCGCGGTGCACTATGATGATCCAAAAAACATACTGATAGGGAATCTAGATTGTGAGTCCGATCGGGAACAGCGACGATAATG
This sequence comes from Oophaga sylvatica, assembly GCA_033576555.1. NCBI lineage: Eukaryota > Metazoa > Chordata > Amphibia > Anura > Dendrobatidae > Oophaga > Oophaga sylvatica. Next base: position 988,676,669 of record JARQOD010000001.1, on the reverse strand, counting down.
TGTGCAAACTGTAAAGCGCTGCGGAATATGTTAGCGCTATATAAAAATAAAGATTATTATTATTATGTTGCTTACCATCGGATCACCAATCTTGGACTTTTTAGCTGCCATCGGTGTGCACTCTTTGGCCTTTTCGCTTATCACCCGGGTGCCCATTTTGGACATTTTAGCCTTCCACCTGGGTGCAGTCTTTGGCCTTATTGCTTTCCACAGGGCGCACTCTTGGGCTGTTTAGCCTGTCACTGGGTGGCACTAATTGGTCTTTTTTCCGTTTGTGTCCCACCAGAGCATACTCTTTGTTATTAGCCTGCTGCCAGAGCACACCGTTACTCCTTGTCCTGCCAACAGAGCACACCCTTTGACATTAGCGTGCCACCAGAGCACACCCATTGATGTTGATATACCAGCAGATAACACCCATCGACGTTGGCGTGTCACGAAGCACACCCTTTGACGTTAGCGTGCCATCGAATAACACCTTTTGACGTTGGCGTGCCACCGGAGCACACATTTTGACGTTGGCATGCCACCAGAGCACAGCACAAGAGCTTTTCATAAGACCCGGGTGCGGGGGGTGCGGGCCGCACCGGGTGACACCTCTGCTTGGGGTGACACCAGTAGCGTAGCTACCGGGGGGGCAGAGGGGGCGGTGGCCCCGGGCCCCGTGCTCGGAGGGGGCCCACCGGAGCTACACTACTGTAACTGTATCGGCATGCACAGCGCCGATGCAGTTACATTCTGCGGCAGAGCAGGGAGAATCAATCTCCCTGCTCTGCCGCCCGGCCGCTATGGGGCCCCTGAGCAGGCGGTGGGGGGCCCTGTGCCAGCAGTGGGCCCCCCGCCCATCATCGCAGGGTCAGCTGTATCAGCATCCAGCCGATACAGCTGACCGCATTGAGAGAGAAGGAGCGAGCGCTCCTTCTCTCCCATAATCCCCCTCTCAGCGTCTGACAGCGGGCGCATGACGTCACTGCCTGGCGCCGGCAGTCAGACGCTGAGAGGGAGAGCAGTGAGCAGCGCGGACCGGAGCAAGAGAGGTGAGTACAGGATTTATTATTTTTGAAAGGGGGAGTGCATTATAAGTACGGCTGCATATGGGGGTGCATTATAAGTACGGCTGCATATGGGTGCATATAAATAAGGCTGCATATGGGAGTGATTATAAATGACTGCTATGGGTGCTTATAATAGCTGCATATGGGTGCATTATAAGTACGGCTGCATATGGGGTGCATTATAATAAGTGCATATGGGGTGCATTATAAGTACGGCTGCATATGGGGTGCATATAAATAAGGCTGCCTATGGGGTGCATAATAAATAAGACTGCCTATGGGGTGCATTATAAGTACGGCTGCATATGGGGGTGCATTATAAATAGACTGCCTATGGGTGCATAATAAATAGATGCTTGGGTGGCATTATAAGTACGCTGCATATGGGGTGCATTATAAGTACGGCTGCTATGGGTCATTATAAATAAGGCTGCCTATGGGGTGCATAATAAATAAGACTGCCTATGGGGAGTGCATTACAATATAGAGGCTGTCTGTTGGGTGCATTATAATACAGAGGGCCTATGGGGGTGCATTATACTATATTGAGGACTATCTGGTGTATTATGCTATATGGATGCTATCTAGGGGCCATCATACAGTGTTGAAGCCATTAAATAGTTTGGGGATATTAAGGGGTCAGTATATATCCAGTGAGGGGGCATCATACTGTGTATAGGGGAGCTGTACAGGGGGGAGACTCGGGACATTAAGTGTAAAGTGAGTACTTATTGTTATAGGGGAACTCTGGTTACTGTGACTGTCAAAGGGGCACACAGGGCATTATTACATTCTAGGGGACAACATGTGGGCACTGTTTTCAAGGGCCCATGCACCCGGCATTACTATATTATAGAGGGTGCTTTAGAATTTAGAGGTCACACAGAACCACACAGTAGGTGCAGTAATATGGGCACATACGGCAGCAGCGGCTCAGTACTGGGTATCAGGTGCAGTAATAGGGACACATATGGCAGCAGCGGCTCAGTACTGGGGTATCAGGTGCAGTAATAGGGGCACATATGGCAGCAGCGGCTCAGTATTAGGGTATCAGGTGCAGTAATAGGGACACATATGGCAGCAGCGGCTCAGTATTAGGGTATCAGGTGCAGTAATAGGGACACATATGGCAGCAGCGGCTCAGTACTGGGGTATCAGGTGCAGTAATAGGGGCACATATGGCAGCAGCGGCTCAGTATTAGGGTATCAGGTGCAGTAATAGGGACACATATGGCAGCAGCGGCTCAGTATTAGGGTATCAGGTGCAGTAATAGGGACACATATGGCAGCAGCGGCTCAGTATTGGGGATCAGGTGCAGTAATAGGGACACATACGGCAGCAGCGGCTCAGTATTGGAGTATCAGGTGCAGTAATAGGGGCACATACGGCAGCAGCGGCTCAGTATTGGGGATCAGGTGCAGTAATAGGGACACATACGGCAGCAGTGGCTCAGTATTGGGGTATCAGGTGCAGTAATAGGGACACATACGGCAGCAGCGGCTCAGTATTGGAGTATCAGGTGCAGTAATAGGGGCACATACGGCAGCAGCGGCTCAGTATTGGGGATCAGGTGCAGTAATAGGGACACATACGGCAGCAGCGGCTCAGTATTGGGGTATCAGGAGCAGTAATAGGGGCACATACGGCAGCAGCGGCTCAGTATTGGAGTATCAGGAGCAGTAATAGGGACACATGGCAGCAGCGGCTCAGTATTGGGGTATCAGGTGCAGTAATAGGGACACATACGGCAGCAGCGGCTCAGTATTGGGGTATCAGGTGCAGTAATAGGGACACATATGGCAGCAGCGGCTCAGTATTGGGGTATCAGGTGTAGTAATAGGGACACATATGGCAGCAGCGGCTCAGTATTGGGGATCAGGTGCAGTAATAGGGACACATATGGCAGCAGCGGCTCAGTATTGGGGTATGGGGTGCAGTAATAGGGACACATACGGCAGCAGCGGCTCGGTGTTGGGGTATGGGGTGCAGTAATAGGGACACATACGGCAGCAGCGGCTCAGTATTGGGGTATCAGGTGCAGTAATAGGGACACATAGGGCAGCAGCAGCTCAGTATTGGGGTATGGGGTGCAGTAATATGGACACATACGGCAGCAGCGGCTCGGTATTGGGGTATGGGGTGCAGTAATAGGGACACATACGGCAGCAGCGGCTCAGTATTGGGGTATCAGGTGCAGTAATAGGGACACATAGGGCAGCAGCAGCTCAGTATTGGGGTATCAGGTGCAGTAATAGGGACACATATGGCAGCAGCGGCTCAGTATTAGGGTATCAGGTGCAGTAATAGGGACACATATGGCAGCAGCGGCTCAGTATTGGGGATCAGGTGCAGTAATAGGGACACATATGGCAGCAGCGGCTCAGTATTGGGGTATGGGGTGCAGTAATAGGGACACATACGGCAGCAGCGGCTCGGTGTTGGGGTATGGGGTGCAGTAATAGGGACACATACGGCAGCAGCGGCTCAGTATTGGGGTATCAGGTGCAGTAATAGGGACACATAGGGCAGCAGCAGCTCAGTATTGGGGTATGGGTGCAGTAATATGGACACATACGGCAGCAGCGGCTCGGTATTGGGGTATGGGGTGCAGTATTAGGGACACATACGGCAGCAGCGGCTCAGTATTGGGGTATCAGGTGCAGTAATAGGGACACATAGGGCAGCAGCAGCTCACTATTGGGGTATCAGGTGCAGTAATAGGGACACATAGGGCAGCAGCAGCTCAGTATTGGGGTATCAGGTGCAGTAATAGGGACACATACGGCAGCAGTGGCTCAGTATTGGGGTATCAGGAGCAGTAATAGGGACACATACGGCAGCAGTGGCTCAGTATTGGGGTATCAGGTGCAGTAATAGGGACACATAGGGCAGCAGCAGCTCAGTATTGGGGTATCAGGTGCAGTAATAGGGACACATACGGCAGCAGTGGCTCAGTATTGGGGTATCAGGAGCAGTAATAGGGGCACATACTGCAGCAGCGGCTCAGTATTGGGGTATCAGGTGCAGTAATAGGGACACATACGGCAGCAGCGGCTCAGTATTGGGGTATCAGGTGTAGTAATAGGGACTCATAGGGCAGCAGCAGCTCAGTATTGGGGTACCAGGTGTAGTAATAGGGGCACATACTGCAGCAGTGGCTCAGTATTGGGGTATCAGGTGCAGTAATAGGGACACATGGCAGCAGCGGCTCAGTATTGGGGTATCAGGAGCAGTAATAGGGACACATACTGCAGCAGCAGTTCAGTATTGGGGTATCAGGTGCAGTAATAGGGACACATACGGCAGCAGCGGCTCAGTATTGGGGTATCAGGAGCAGTAATAGGGACACATATGGCAGCAGAGGCTCAGTATTGGGGTACCAAGTGTAGTAATAGGGGCACATACTGCAGCAGCGGCTCAGTATTGGGGTATCAGGTGTAGTAATAGGGACACATATGGCAGCAGTGGCTCAGTATTGGGGTATCAGGTGTAGTAATAGGGACACATACGGCAGCAGTGGCTCAGTATTGGGGTATCAGGTGCAGTAATAGGGACACATATGGCAGCAGTGGCTCAGTATTGGGGTATCAGGTGTAGTAATAGGGACACATACTGCAGCAGCGGCTCAGTATTGGGGTATCAGGTGCAGTAATAGGGACACATACGGCAGCAGCGGCTCAGTATTGGGGTATCAGGAGCAGTAATAGGGACACATATGGCAGCAGAGGCTCAGTATTGGAGTATCAGGAGCAGTAATAGGGACACATACGGCAGCAGTGGCTCAGTATTGGGGTATCAGGTGCAGTAATAGGGACACATATGGCAGCAGCGGCTCAGTATTGGGGTATCAGGTGTAGTAATAGGGACACATACTGCAGCAGCGGCTCAGTATTGGGGTATCAGGTGCAGTAATAGGGACACATACGGCAGCAGCGGCTCAGTATTGGGTATCAGGAGCAGTAATAGGGACACATATGGCAGCAGAGGCTCAGTATTGGGTATCAGGAGCAGTAATAGGGACACATATGGCAGCAGCGGCTCAGTATTGGGGTATCAGGTGTAGTAATAGGGACACATATGGCAGCAGCGGCTCAGTATTGGGTATCAGGTGCAGTAATAGGGACACATACGGCAGCAGCGGCTCAGTATTGGTGTATCAGGTGTAGTAATAGGGACACATACGGCAGCAGAGGCTCACTATTGGGGTACCAAGTGTAGTAATAGGGCACATACTGCAGCAGTGGCTCAGTATTGGGGTATCAGGTGTAGTAATAGGGACACATAGGCAGCAGCGGCTCAGTATTGGGGTATCAGGTGCAGTAATAAGGACACATACGGCAGCAGAGGCTCAGTATTGGTGTATCAGGTGTAGTAATAGGGACACATACGGCAGCAGCGGCTCAGTATTGGGGTATCAGGAGCAGTAATAGGGACACATACTGCAGCAGTGGCTCAGTATTGAGGTATCAGGTGTAGTAATAGGGACACATACGGCAGCAGCGGCTCAGTATTGGGGTATCAGGTGTAGTAATAGGGACACATATGACAGCAGCGCTCAGTATTGGGGTATCAGTGTAGAAAAGGGGACACATATGGCAGCAGCGGCTCAGTATTGGAGTATCAGGAGCAGTAAATGGGGACACATATGGCAGCAGCGGCTCAGTATTGGAGTATCAGGTGTAGTAATAGGGACACATGGCAGCAGCGGCTCAGTATTGGGTATCGGGTTTGTAGTAATAGGACACATACTGCAGCAGCGGCTCAGTACTGGGGTATCAGGTGCAGTAAATGGGGGCACATACGGCAGCAGAGGCTCAGTTTTGGGAGTATCAGGTGCAGTAATAGGGACACATAGGGAAAGCAGAGGCTCAGTATTGGGGTATCGGTGCAGTAATAGGGACACATATGCAGCAGGGGCTCAGTATTGGGTATCGGGTGAAAGTAATAGGGACACATACTGCACAGGGGCTCAGTATTGGGGTTTTCAGGTGCAGTAATAGGGACACATATGGCAGCAGCGGCTCAGTTTTGGGGGTATCAGGTGTATAATAGGACACATACGCAGCACGGCTCAGTATTGGGGTATCAGGTGCAGTAAAGGGACACATATGGCAGCAGGGGCTCAGTATTGGGTATCAGGTGCAGTAATGGGAAAACATACGGCAGCAGGGGCTCAGTATTGGGGGTACAGGACAGTAATAAGGACACATATGACAGCAGCAGCTCAGAAATTGGGTATCAGCAGGATGGAGTTTGTACAGGTTGAGATTGAGAATAGTCCAATCGGTGATCGGACGGTGCTGAAAAATAGAGAAGGAAACGTTTCTTTGTTGTATTCTCTGCAGTCGAGTCCTGGCTGGAGGAGTCGTTATGTCGGTCTGGGCCAGATGGAAAGACATGAAAAGTGAACGATTCCTTCAGAAAGAACGTCATGGTAAGTCATTATCTGTACCTGTGCTATGATCTCTTATATGTTCTGCAGGACCGGTGTTATTTACCACTGACCGTATGACGGTGATATCAATATTGGTCTTTTTATATATAGATTAATTTTGGCAACAGCGCGGTCATTTGCTGAGGTTCTCTGGTTAGGGGCCCACCCAGATGTTTCGCCCCCCACTAAACCAAAACCCTAGCTACGCCTCGGGGTGACACCACCAGCCGGTCTCAGCTGATCGCGCTACTCCTGCTGTGGGCACGATCAGCTGAGCTGAGACGGTGACCGGCTGGTGAGAGCAGAGCAGCAGGCATTGCTTGCTGCTGCTTTTAGGAGGTGGAGCGCGTGACGTCACTCCCTTCTGCCTCCCTCCAGACAGTCTCCTCGCTCCAGCCCCAGGTGAGGGGTGTATAAAGCTGGGGATGAAATTATACTCAGAGTAAAGAGGGTTTTTTTTATTATTATTATTCACTGCACAGAGAGGAGCGCTATGGGTGGCAGTATGATAGGGGGGGCCATATGTGTGCACTGTGCAGGCCAGCAGCATTACTGGGGTCGCTATGGGTGGCAGTATGTTAGGGGGGGCCAATATGTGTGCAAGCCAGCAGCATGACTGGGGTCGCTATGGATGGCAGTACGATCATGGGTCATATATGTGCAGCAGCATTACTATGGGGGGGCGCTATTTGTGACAGTACGATCATGGCCATATATGTGCAGCAGCATGACTATGGGGGTCGCTATGGGTGGCATATAAAGAAGGGCCATATATGCGCAGCATAAGGGATGCTATGTGTGTAGCATTATTATGGGGCTGCTATGGACAGTATATGAGGATACATATTCCAACATATTTCTTGTTATATGGCTAAAAAATGATTGTTTGGGGGTGACACCATTTTATACCGCACCGGGTGACACCAGCCCTAGCAACACACTGCATAAGACAAAAAGCAACCAAAGGGTTTGAACTACAAAACGACACAAATATATGTGGTTGTTTTTTTCCCATATTATATCAGTGGTCTATGTAATCATTAATACATTTCATGGGGGTACATGTTATCTGTGTGGGTTGATATATTTTTTTTGTTTGGGGGGCGTTTCTTTACTCTGACGGTGGGGGGTGACCTACATGATTGCTACACATGATTTAATTAATTAGTTAGTACATGACAACATGTGTTTGGTGTTTTAATGTGGTTGTAAACACCTCAGTATTCATGCTCTATGACTAAGGGCACAGTACCACCGGAGCACAGAATAATGGCCCGAACAAAGCCTCTTTATAGTAATAATGGACCCCTCATAGCCTTCCCATTTAATATAATGGGCCACTTATAGCCTTCTATTTAATGTAATGGGCCTCTCATAGACCTCCATTTAATATATTGGGCCCTCATAGCCTTCTGTTTAATATAATGAGCCCCAAGTAGCCCTACATTTAATATATATGTATATGGGTGTATAATGTACATATATGTGTAATGTATGTATATACTGTATATATGAAAAATGTGTATGTATGTGTGGATGTGTATATATGTATAATGTTTTATGTTTGTAATATATTTGTATATGTGTGTAATATATACAGTATGTATAATGTGTATGTGTATTTTAGCATGATGTGTATGTGTAGCCCTGGTGTGAAGGCACACGCAGTACCCTGGAGGATGTGCGGAGAGGTAACAGTTTAATGCTCAATAAACATCACTCCATCACACACTTAGACACACCCATAGTTATAAGAGCTAGTGAGATCTAGCGAGTTGAGTTCAGTCAGCGGCAGAGCTCAGAGAGTTCTGTTTCCTGTCTTCGGACAGAGGAGATCATTCAGTGTGCAGTCTGTGCAGGAGAAAGAGGAGTTAGCAGCAGGACCTTCAGTCTCCTGTCCCAAGGACAGTGGAGTTCAGTGACGTGCTCCTGAACTAGAAGATTACTGAGCACCTGTTTAGCAAGCTCTGGGAAGAAGCAAGAAGGGACTAGCCTGCATTACCCTAGGAAGTGTGGAGTGCTTATGCTACAAGCGCGGGACAGGGAAGGGCGCAGTGGAAGAAATTCAGTAGTGCCTAAAGGATCGGGTTTTCCCCCATTTTCCCCCGGATGGCGACCGAAGTTCACTTTTCCCTTTGGCATAGGAAAAAAAACCAAATCTTACTGGGGGAAAGGGGGCCCCCCCCAAACAGCCCCGGGGTGCATACAACAGGGGTCAGGGGAAAAAGGGGAAAATTTTTTCTGTCACAAAAAAAAGAAAAAAACCCAGTTCCACAAAGGAAGGGGCCCCCCCCCCCAAAAAAAAACCGGGGAGTAAAAGTTTGGGGAAGCGGGGAAATTGGGTTAACTAGGCTTTTTGCGGTTTTGGGGGCCCTATCTTTTAAATAAAAAGGGGGCCCCCCAAAACCCCCTTTAGCTTTTTTCAAACACTTTTCCCCCCCCCGAAAACCCCCCCCCAAACCGCCTTATTTCCCCCCAAGTAAAAAGGGAAGGGGAAAACCTGGAGGGGGAAATGATTTATTTACCTCACCCACCCTTAATTTCAAAAATTTTTTGGGGCCCTTTCCCCCCCCCAGGGGGCCCCACTAGCTGCCACACCTCCCCCCGAATCTACGCAAACGCTGGTCTTTTTTTTTCAAGAACTTTCAGGTGGCTTCCCCCGAAAATTTAAAAAACCCTTTCCCCTGTAAATATTCCCCCCCCCCCAAATAGCCGACCCCCGGGGCCCCAGACCGGCCCCGCACCTTTGGGCCCCCCAAAGGGGCTTCCGGGGGCCGGGGGCTGAGTCCCCCCTTTTCTTGGTAAAACCCCCAAAAATTTTGGGCGGGTCGAGACAATTTTTTGGGGTACGAAAAAGGATGCGAAACTCGAAAATTTTTGGGGCCCCCGATCCCCGGGGGGTGTTTTTGTGAAAAAGGGGTTTTTTTGCTTTTTTTGGGGCCCAAAACCCCATTTTGCCCCCCCAAAATTTGCGCCCCGAGGGCTGGAGAAGAAGGGGGCGTGGAAATTTGGGGCGTGTGCCCCCCGTGGGCGAAGAGAATGCCTGCCCTCCAAAATCTTTTAAAATTTCGATCCTCCCTCAGCAAAGGGGCCGCCTCCCCCTTTACCTTCCCGCGAAAGGGGGGGGGCGCAAAACCCCCCTCCACGGGGACCCCGGGGGCCCCGGAGAAGAAGGGGTCTTTTTTGGAAAAAATGGGGGGAGGACGTTTTGGGGGGGCCCACAGGGAAGCAGGAAGGCAGGCCCCGTTCCCCCCAAGCTGCCACTAGAAAAACCATCGGGCCCGCCCCGCAAAACCTTTCAGATTGGAGGGAAAAGCCAGGGTTAAAAAAAAAGATTTCGCAAAAAAACCCGGGGGAGGAGAAACGAAGACCCGGGTTCCCCGATACGCGGGGGGGGTGGGGCCGGGGGGCCCCCTTTCCCCCCCACGATCCTCCACGATTTGGGAATTTTTCCCCCAAAATTTTTTCTGCCCAAGGGTAAGGGCAACCGGGGGAAACCCCCCCAAAAATACCACCCGATCCCCCCCCATGGAGCGGGGAGGCGAAGGGGTTGAGGGGGCCCCCCCGCCCGGGGAAATTTGCCCGGCCAGGAGGGCCCCCAGATGCGATC
>JARQOD010000001.1:988588783-988666469 GCA_033576555.1 Oophaga sylvatica | reverse complement strand
AAGCCATAATACCCCCATAACAGTGCCAGCCATAATACCCCCATAACAGTGCCAGCCATAATACCCCATAACAGTGCCAGCCATAATACCCCCATAACAATCCCAGCCATAATACCCCCATAACAGTGCCAGCCATAATACCCCCATAACAATGCCAGCCATAATACCCCATAACAATGGCAGCCATAATACCCCATAACAATGCCAGCCATAATACCCCATAACAATGGCAGCCATAATACCCCATAACAGTGCCAGCCATAATACCCCCATAACAATGCCAGCCATAATACCCCCATAACAATGCCAGCCATAATACCCCATAACAATGGCAGCCATAATACCCCCATAACAATGCCAGCCATAATACCCCTATAACAGTGCCAGCCATAATACCCCATAACAGTGCCAGCCATAATACCCCCATAACAATGCCAGCCATAATACCCCATAACAATGGCAGCCATAATACCCCCATAACAATGCCAGCCATAATACCCCCATAACAATGGCAGCCATAATACCCCCATAACAGTGCCAGCCATAATACCCCATAACAGTGCCAGCCATAATACCCCATAACAGTGCCAGCCATAATACCCCATAACAGTGCCAGCCATAATACCCCCATAACAATGCCAGCCATAATACCCCATAACAGTGCCAGCCATAATACCCCCATAACAGTGCCTGCCATAATACCCCCATAACAATGCCAGCCATAATACCCATAACAATGGCAGCCATAATACCCCCATAACAATGCCAGCCATAATACCCCATAACAGTGCCAGCCATAATACCCCCATAACAATGCCAGCCATAATACCCCATAACAGTGCCAGCCATAATACCCCATAACAATGGCAGCCATAATACCCTATAACAGTGCCAGCCAATAATACCCCCATAACAGTGCCAGCCATAATACCCCATAACAATGGCAGCCATAATACCCCCATAACCGTGCCAGCCATAATACCCCCATAACAATGCCAGCCATAATACCCATAACAATGTCAGCGATAATACCCCATAACAATGGCAGCCATAATACCCCCATAACAATGCCAGCCATAATACCCCATAACAGTGCCAGCCATAATACCCCCATAACAATGCCAGCCATAATACCCCCATAACAGTGCCAGCCATAATACCCCATAACAATGGCAGCCATAATACCCTATAACAGTGCCAGCCAATAATACCCCCATAACAGTGCCAGCCATAATACCCCATAACAGTGCCAGCCATAATACCCCATAACAATGCCAGCCATAATACCCCATAACAGTGCCAGCCATAATACCCCATAACAATGGCAGCCATAATACCCCCATAACCGTGCCAGCCATAATACCCCCATAACAATGCCAGCCATAATACCCCCATAACAATGGCAGCTGTAATAGCCCTATAACAGCCACTAGTGGGCGCTCACCTTTTTTCCTGTTGGGTGACTTCTTTTTCGCCCCTTTCTGACTGTTTCGAGACGCTGTTGGGGGGGCTCTCACTCTGTCCTTCAGTTCCGATATTTGCCGCTCCTTCTCCTCCTCCGCCTCCAGACGCTGCTTTTCAGCCGTTACCTGTCAGAGGGCGTAAAAGAGGTGTACAAATGGGAGACGCACAAAAGTGAGTGCGCCCCGACACACAGGAAGCATATAGGAGTAGCGGACCACCAGTAAAACCTCCGGATGAGAGACGTGCCTGATGGGGGGCCTCGCCTCACTTACACAGCCCATAGACAACCCCTTTCCCCAGACACATCTGCTCTAGCGCTGGGGGCACCGGTAAAGGGGGGAACACAGATACAATGAAAGATGGTGACCCCGGGGGTCCCTGCTGAGGCCTCAATAGGGGATCAGCCATGATGTGGACGTGGCCTGAGTTTGGGGGGGTGCACACATATATTTAGGGGAGGGGTCTGTAACCTTCGACAGCCAGGCTTACTGTCCGCCCCCATAGTCTGGCTTTAGTACCCTCATAACATGTGCATTTTGGTCGTATTCAGGAGAGCACGTGCCCTTAAAGGGGTATGCACTTCATTAAAGGAGTGAACCCCCGGAGCACCCCACTGACCTGACCCGCCTGACGCATACTCCATCAGTAGTAAAGCAGCGCTGTGCCCCCCTACAATGTGCCGCGCCTGTCCCAGCGTACCATGTCGGCGATGGCTGACAGTGCGGACTGCCACGTGTCGTGAACGAGCCTCTGATCGGCTTCGGACAGCTGCCCCGTCACCTCCGCGCTGGTGTCCTCCTTTTCTTTCCCAGCGGCCGCTTTGCTTTTCTGTTTCCCCACGTTCACCTCTGGAGTCGGGGGCCTTCTGGGAACCAGCGGGATCCTTCAGTCGGGAAACAGAAGGAGAAAAAAGTCATTCTGCATCAACAGAACTTCGCAGCTTTTAGGCCCCGATCTCCCCGATCGCTTGTCCCTTTTTAGCGAGTAAGGTACATGTATGCACACGTTGGCCGTGGTCGGACAGATCGAGCTCAGGAGCTGTGTCAGCGTATGTAGTAGGTATAATAATAATAATATTAGCAAATAGCTCCAATTAGAAATGTAGTATAGTTCTTCTGATTCGCTGTCGCTTACCCCATGTGCAGGGCATTGCAGTAGCATATCCATGGTTACGATCACTAGCAACTAACTGTCACTATATGAACGGTCGTAACCATGGATACCTAAACTACTGCTACGCCCTGCACATGGGGTAAGCAACACTGTGAATCAGAAGAACTATACTACAATTCTAATTTTAGCTATTTTCTAATATTATTATTATTACATCTTCTAAATATCGGGATAGGATCTTAGAGATGGGAATACCCCTTTAAGCTTAATCTTCAACTTTTGAGGAGTGGATGCAGCGATCTCTCTGGTGGTTTGTTACAATGTATCAGTCTGGATGTAATGGTGGCACATAGAGGGGCGCTGGCTGGACTGACACAGCAAAAACGTCTGATGATGATCGACTTCTGAGAACCCCGACGTCTCGCTGCACTTCACAGAAGGTTTCTTCCAGGACAGATATCAGATCAGACAGGGGCTGAGATACAAGAGGTGACGAGAGCCGCCACACTTCACCAACAGCAGCAGTTACAGCCTGGGATGGGGGGAGTCGTTCCATGTGCCCCCTGTGAGGCGTCTGCTGAACACCCCCTGTGTCTGCCATGACAGTGCGCAGTGGCTGAGCTTCAGAGGAGAACAGCGATTCATACTATACACAATACTGGGGACCAAAATAAGAGTAAAAAAAAAACACGGATTTTGGTAAAGACTTACCTGTAAAATCCTTTTCAGCGAAGGAAGGAAGAGAGACACAGTATTCATTACTGATGGGTAGGCGGAGCCCCAGATCAGGATGTTACCTCAGATCAAAAGAGTGATGACTGGCTGGCCCCTCCAGCTCGGGCTCCTCCTACTCAGCTCCAGTCGTATCAAAGCTTTTAGGAAAAGAGCCAAGATCACCAGCGGAGCAACATAACCCCTTCTGAAGGAACTTCAGAGAAAAAAACACAAGGATACAGGTTATGCATGCAAAGAAAGCCAAAAACCACAGAGTTCCAGGTACTACTCACGGAACCTGACTACTGCGATGAGCTGGCGATGCTGGAACAGAGCCTTAGCGCGCTGACCTCAGCCCAGATAATCGCTATCAGATAAGGGTCGCGCTGCATCTGAAAACATCAACACACTTCTGCCGTGGGAGGGTACTGTGTCTCTCTTCCTTCCTTCGCTGAAAAGGATTTTACAGGTAAGTCTTTACCAAAATCCGTGTTTCAGCTGCAGATGAAGGAAGAGAGCCACAGTATTCATTACTGATGGGACGTCCCAAAGCAGTTCAAAAATAAGGGTGGGAAAAAACCAACAAAAGGCAGAAACCCAACAACCTTAACAACAAAGCGCAACCAGCGCTAAACACAAGTTCATCCAGAACTTTAAACTACAGCTGCCTGCAGGACCCTACGTCCGAGGGCTGCATCAGCGGAAGCACTGACGTCCACTTTATAAAATCTTGTAAACGTGTGGACAGAGCGCCAAGTCGCCGCTCGGCAAAGCTGCACTGCCGAAGCACCTTGATGAAAAGCCCACGATGAAGCCACAGCTCTCGTGGAATGGGCTCGAATCTTAATCGGGCAAGATTCACCCCGAAGACGGTAAGCTTCCAAAATAGCTGACCGGATCCAACGAGCTATAGAACCCTTGGAAGCTCGTTGACCACGCCGACGACCTGCCGGAACCACAAACAGGGAGTCCGTCTTACGAAAACCTTGAGTAATAGATAGATAAAACTTCAAGGCCCGCACTAAATCCAATGTGTGTAAATCTCGCTCTTTCGTATTCTTCGGATCCGGACAGAGTGAAGGCAACACAATATCCTGGTTAACATGAAATTGTGACACCACTTTAGGCAAAAAATCACCCCGAGTGCGAAGCACTACACGATCCGGAAAAAACTCCAGAAAAGGAGGCGAGCAAGAAAGAGCTGCCAATTCAGAAACTCTCCTCAAGGAAGTGACTGCAACAAGGAAAGCCACCTTCCAAGAAAGTAAAGAAAGGCTAGCAGAAACCATAGGTTCAAAAGGTTTATGCTGAAGAGCCTCCAAAACAAGGTTGAGCCGCCAAGGAGACACGGGTGCCTTCCGCGGCGGAAACTTACGAGAGATACCTCGGAAAAAAGAGATCACGTCTCTATTCGAAGCAATGGTTCTCCGGAATAATAAGGACAGAGCAGAAATCTGACCTTTCAGAGTGCTAACTGCCAAACCCTTGTCTAGCCCATGCTGCAGAAAAGCCAACAGGTTGGGAATGGAAAATTTTCTCGGGTTCCGAGAAGACCCCAAACACCACGAAAAGAAGGTTTCCCAAATTTTGTGGTAAATCCTAGAAGTAGCCGGACATCTTGCAGCACGAAGGGTAGCAATGACCTCGGCTGAAAAACCTCTACGGGTCAAGATCTCGGTCTCAAGAGCCACGCCGTCAAACGCAGGGACATCAAGTCCGGATGACAAATGGGCCCCTGAGTCAACAAGTCCTGTTGAAGAGGGAGTGGAACGGAGGTGCCGCCAACAGCGACATTATTGTCGAGAACCACACCCTTCTTGGCCAGTCTGGAGCTATCAGAATAGCTGGAATTCTCTCTAGTCTGATCCGACGCAGCACTAGAGGAAGTAAGGATATCGGCGGGAATACATAGATCAGCTTGAACTGATCCCACTGAGCCACTAGAGCATCCACCGCCACCGCCTTCGGGTCCTTGTACCTGGACATGAATGTCGGTAACTTGGCATTGGACCTGGAAGCCATCAAATCCACTTGGGGGGTTCCCCAGCGAGAGCACAGTAGTGCAAAGACTTCCGGGTGGAGGCTCCATTCCCCGGGATCCATCCTTCTGCGACTGAGAAAGTCCGCTGTAATATTCTGAACCCCTGGAATGTGAATCGCCGAAATGGCTGGTACATTGGCCTCTGCCCAAATCAGAATTCGGGACACCTCTACCATGAGTCTGGAACTCCTTGTCCCACCTTGGTGATTGATATACGCGACAGCCGTCGCATTGTCTGTCTGCACACGGACTGGCAGACCGCTCAAAGGGACCGTCCAATGTTGGAGGCAAAGAAAAATCGCCCTCAATTCCAGGATGTTGATCGGAAGCACAGACTCTTCCGGTGACCATACCCCCTGAATCCAGAGATTGTTCCAAACACCCCCCCAGCCCGTCAGGCTGGCATCGGTGGTTATGACTGACCACTTCAGAGGGAGGAAAGACTTCCCCAGGGAGAATGCCCCTGGACGTAACCACCATTCTAGAGAATCCCGCACCGCGCGAGAAATGGTGACACTGCAATCCAGCGATTGCGACTGGTTCCATCGACTCAAGATGAACCTTTGAAGAGTCCTGGAGTGGAACTGGGCAAAAGGAATTGCCTCCATGGACGCCACCATCAGTCCCAGAAGACGCATACACTTCCGTAGGGACATTGCCATTGAGGATGTCATAATCTGTACATGTCGAAGAAGACATGACTGTTTGTCTGGTGGTAGGGAAACTACCGACCGAAACGTGTCGAGATGCATTCCCAAAAAGAGAATTGTCCTCGATGGTTCCAGGGACGACTTCTCCCAATTGACCAGCCAACCGAAGTCTTTCAGAAACTGAAGAGACAAATCCCGAGCCGTCAATGCCTCCTCCTCCGAGGAAGCCACGATCAAAAGATCGTCCAGATAAGGGAGAATCGTAATCCCCTGTCTTCGAAGGAGTGCCATGAGGGGCGCCAGAACTTTTGTAAAGACCCTTGGCGCTGAGGCTAAGCCGAACGGCAGAGCCACGAACTGGTAATGATTCTGACCTATGGCAAATCGAAGAAAGCGCTGATGAGCCTTTCCGATGGGAATATGCAAATAGGCGTCGCGAATGTCGATTGACACCAGAAAATCGTTCTGTGACAGAGCTGCCACAACGGAACGAAGCGACTCCATGCGAAATTTCCGGGCATAAACATGCCGGTTTAATCGCTTGAGATCCAGAATCGGGCGAAATTTGTTCTCCTTTTTGGGAACTATAAAAAGGTTGGAATAAAAACCTTTCCCTCGGTCCTCTGACGGAACCGGTATCACTACACCCTTTTGTAGTAGCGATTCGACCTCTCGCTGTAGAGCGACAACAAGCTCGGGTTCCGACGGAACGCGAGATTGACAAAAAACATTTGGGGGTTGAGAAGCAAACTCTATGAAATAGCCTGCCGACACTATCCGCGTTACCCAGGAATCTGGAACGCGAGCCATCCAAGTCTCCTTGAAAAGAAGCAGGCGACCCCCCACTCGAGAATCCTCGAGTGGACCCCTGGCGTCAATCCGACTTTGCGGTTTTCTTGTCAAGTTCCCGCTTGTTCTGGCGGAAACT
Organism: Oophaga sylvatica; assembly: GCA_033576555.1. Lineage (NCBI taxonomy): Eukaryota > Metazoa > Chordata > Amphibia > Anura > Dendrobatidae > Oophaga > Oophaga sylvatica. The sequence continues at coordinate 988,659,559 of JARQOD010000001.1, read as the reverse complement.
CTGCTTCCAGGGAGTACGAGTTTTCTGAGAGGATTTCTTTCCTGAGAAAGAAGGACGACCCGATCCCCACGAGGAGTGACTAGATCGTCCTCGGCCCCGAAAGGACCGCCGACCACTATAAACACCAGGCTTACTGGACACCGAGGCCATGGCCCTTCGCTGTGGTAATGCTGATTCCTTTGCCTTAGCCTTGGAAATCAGCTCTGTGAGGTCGGATCCAAAAAGATGGCCACCCTTGTAAGGTAAGGCCAACAACCCTTGTTTGGAAACTGCGTCCCCGGCCCACTGTCTGAGCCATAAAGCTCTTCTGACTGTGACCGCTGAAGCTTGCGCTTTGGCCAGCAGAGATGCCATATCCAGACCGGCATCAAAGATATAACAGGCTGCCGTTTCTAACCATTCACAAGTTTCCCGTATCTCAGATAACGGAGATTCATTTTGCAACTCCGTCTTCAGACGTGCCAACCAGCTTAGAGAAGCTCTAGCAGCACACATGGATCCTAGCACTGCTCGAAATCCATGACCCGCAGCCTCATAGCTTGCTTTTGCCGCCAATTCTGCCTTTCTATCCAAAGGCTCCTGTAAGCTCGCTTTTCCCTTAATAGGGAGTAGTGAGGATTTATTAAGCTGAGATAAAGACACATCCACTTCAGGAGCAGAGGTCCAATTAGCCTTTAACTCCGTAGAGCAAGGATAAAGTGTATCAAAGAAATGCGTTCCATGAAAACGCTTATCTGGACATAGACGTTCCTCCTCTATTACACTATTAAGCTCATCCAGAGCTGGCAATGTTGTACGCGAAGCACGGGACTCCTGGAACATGCGTGCTGATTTACCAGGACGACTAGTTACCTCCTCCGGTAACTGTAGTATATCTCTCATGGCTTCAATTAATGCCTCCGTACGCTTCGCCATAGAGGAACGCCCCTGCGGCTCGTCCGCATCTGAATCGGATATTTCTCCATCCGAATATAAAGGGGAACTCTGCCCAATATCAGATACCTCTGACTCGCTCCGTGTAGAGGCCGGTAACGGCCTGCGTCGCTTCCTCTGAGAGGCATTAGCAGACACATATTGACCTAAAAGGTCAGATAAGTTATTAATCGATCGAGCGATATCATCCAATTTTCCACCGCTGTCGACCGCAGCGCTAGACGCTGTGGAGGTCTGCGTATCTGATTGCCGCAATGGCACTGGGACGTGATCCGCGGCATCTGAACTCTGTTTAGACATGTCTCATCTGTATGAGCAGGTCAAAGCGGTAATACCAGCAAAAAACTATGCGGTTTTTTTTTTTTTTTTTTTTTCAAACGCTGAAGGGTTAACGCTCCACCAAGCAGAGTTACCCCAGCGGTATTCAGTCAGCAATTTTAGCAGGTAGAAATAACCCTCAAAGGGGTTAATATTGCAAACTCACCAAAATATATATATATTTGTGAGTCCCAGCCAATTTTTATGTCTCTGATGAGACTGCAGCTGCAGGATGGTCGATCGCTGCGCTGCGGGGTGAGGAATCCACACTCACCCAGCTGGCCGTGGTGTCTATATGAGGAGGGGAGCGGTCCGAGGAGCCCAGGAGCCTGAGTAATGGCCGCCACAGTGAGGGGGTCGCAGGAGAAAAGCCAGAGCGCGCGTCTTCCTGCTCAAAAGACCGGGATCGATAGGCCACGCCCCCTGCTAGCTCAAATAATGAGCGCGAACTCTCCCCGCTCCCGCTCCCTCTCTGTCCTGCAGCTATCTGCCTGCGGACAAAAAATCACCACATCTTCATGTAGTAGCGCTGTCACAGCAGCGCTGAAGCATACTGACATTACATGTAGTAGCGCTGTCACAGTAGCGCTGAAGCATACTGACATTACATGTAGTAGCGCTGTCACAGCAGCGCTGAAGCTTACTGACATTTACATGTAGTAGCGCTGTCACAGCAGCGCTGAAGCATACTGACATTACATGTATTAGCGCTGTCACAGCAGCGCTGACGCATACTGACATTACATGTAGTAGCGCTGTCACAGCAGCGCTGAAGCATACTGACATTACATGTATTAGCGCTGTCACAGCAGCGCTGACGCATACTGACATAGTAACGCTGACATTAGTAATCGCTAAAGCACTCACACATAATTATTATTAAAATTTGTGTGGAGTACTCACCAGCCAAGGCGCCACAGGGACCCTCAGGGGTTTCTGGCGCAGTGCCCATGCTTCCCTCCAGGGCGAAGAACGCAGTGACCGCACGTGTGGTTTGCGTTCCCGCCAGAGAAGCTCTCCTCATCCCCCAGGGCCGGCAAGGATTCTGCAGGGACTTTGAGTAAATACAGATCCGCCAAGGGAGAGGTTGGGGTACAGCAGCGCTGATACCCCTGAGACCTCTAGACCAACTAGTGATCCAAGTCTCCTGTCCGAATATTAAAATAATAAAATTTTCTGAGGAGCTGCATTAGCAGCGACCATCCTCTGGACCTCAAATCTTAGACTGGAGCTGAGTAGGAGGAGCCCGAGCTGGAGGGGCCAGCCAGTCATCACTCTTTTGATCTGAGGTAACATCCTGATCTGGGGCTCCGCCTACCCATCAGTAATGAATACTGTGGCTCTCTTCCTTCATCTGCAGCTGAAAAACAACTTTTAAAAATACAGAAAATAAAATAAAAATTCAAATGACTCCCCCACTAAACGACTCCCCCACTAAATGACTCCCCCACTAAACGACTCCCACACTAACTGATTCCCCCACTAAATGACTCCCCCACTAAATGACTCCCACACTAACTGATTCCCCCACTAAATGACTCCCCCACTAAACGACTCCCACACTAACTGATTCCCCCACTAAATGACTCCCCCACTAAATGACTCCCACACTAACTGATTCCCCCACTAAATGACTCCCCCACTAAACGACTCCCACACTAACTGATTCCCCCACTAAATTACTCCCCCACTAAATGACTCCCACACTAACTGATTCCCCCACTAAATGACTCCCACACTAACTGATTCCCCCACTAAATGACTCCCACACTAACTGACTACTCCACTAAATGACTCACCCACTAAATGACTCCCCCACTAAAACGACTCCCCGAATAAACAACTCCCGCACCAAGACTCCCCCATTAAAACGACTCCCCCAATAAATGACTCCCCCACTAAATGACTCCCCCACTAAAACAACTCCCCCAATAAATGACTCCCCCACTAAATGACTCCCCCACTAAACGACTCTCCCACTAACGACTCCCCACTATATGACTCCCCCCACTAACTGACTCCGGCACTAAACGACTCCCCCACTAAACGACTCCCCCACTAAATGACTCCGGCACTAAAAGACTCCCCCACTAAACGACTCCCCCACTAAATGACTCCGGCACTACTCCCCCACTAAACGACTCCCCCACTAAAAGACTCCCCAACTAAATGACTCCCCCACTAAATGACTCCCCCACTAAACGACTCTCCCACTAACGACTCCCCACTAAATGACTCCCCCCACTAACTGACTCCGGCACCAAACGACTCCCCCACTAAACGACTCCCCCACTAAATGACTCCGGCACTAAAAGACTCCCCCACTAAACGACTCCCCCACTAAATGACTCCGGCACTACTCCCCCACTAAACGACTCCCCCACTAAATGACTCCCGCACCAAATGATTCCCCCACTAAAAGACGGATTTTGGTAAGAACTTACCTGTAAAATCCTTTTCAGCGAAGGAAGGGAGGGAGACACAGTACTTCATTACTGATGGGTAGGCGGAGCCCAGACGGGATAGTCACCTCAGATTAAAAGAGTGTGCTGACCGGCCCCTCCAGCTCGGGCTCCTCCTACTCAGCTTACTCAGTTGTACACAAGCTTAAGGAAGAGCAATATCACCAGCGGAGCAACATAACCCCTTCTGAAGAACTTCAGAGACAAAAAACACAAGAATACAGGTTATGCATGCAGATAGGCAAAAAACCACACAGTTCCAGGTACTACTCACGGAACCTGACCACTGCGATGAGCTGGCAATGCTGGAACAGAGCCGTAGCGCGTCGACCTCAGCCCAGAAATCGCTATCAGAGAAGGGCCACGCTGCTTCTGTAAATTAACAACACACTTCTGCCATGGCAGGGATCTGTGTCTCCCTCCCTTCCTTCGCTGAAAAGGATTTTACAGGTAAGTTCTTACCAAAATCCGTCTTTCAGCTGCAGATGGAAGGGAGGGAGACACAGTACTTCATTACTGATGGGACGTCCCAAAGCAGTTCAAAACATTAGGGTGGGAAACAAAACCAAAATAGGCAGAAACCCAACAACCTGAATAAAAGCGCAACAGGCGCCAAACAAGTTAACTAGACTCTTAAACTACCGCTGCCTGCATCAGCGGAAGCACTAACGTCCACCTTATAAAATTTTGTAAAAGTGTGAACGGAGCGCCAGGTCGCCGCCCGGCAGAGCTGAGCCGCCGAGGCCCCTTGATGAAAGGCCCACGATGAGCCCACAGCCCTCGTGGAGTGAGCTCGAAGTTTAATCGGGCAAGGTTCGCCCTTAAGTTGGTAAGCCTCCAAAATGGCCGACCGAATCCAGCGAGCTATAGAATCCTTGGAAGCTCGCTGACCACGTCGACGACCTGTTGGAATAACAAACAGAGAGTCTGATTTCCGAAATCCTTGAGTAACATTCAAGTAGAAATTCAAAGCCCGCACCAAATCCAATGTGTGCAAGGCCCGTTCCTTCACAGTCCTTGGCCTCGGACAAAGAGAAGGCAACACAATATCCTGGTTAACATGAAATCGCGACACCACCTTAGGTAGGAAGTCGCCCCGAGTGCGAAGCACCACACGATCCGGGTGAAACTCCAAGAAGGGAGGCGAGCAAGAAAGAGCCGCCAACTCCGAAACCCTCCTCAAAGAGGTAACTGGCATTAGGAAGGCCACCTTCCAAGAAAGTAAATAAAGGCTAACCGAATCCATAGGCTCAAAAGGCTGATGTTGAAGAGCCTCCAAAACAAGATTGAGCCGCCAAGGAGATACAAGAGTTCTCCGCGGTGGAAACTGACGGGTTATTCCACGAAAAAAGGAACGCACGTCCCTACGCGAGGCTATAGCCCTCCGAAACAGTAAAGACAGAGCCGAAACCTGACCCCTCAGGGTGCTAATGGCCAAACCTTTGTCCAACCCGTGTTGCATAAAAGCCAACAAATTGGGAATAGAAAATTTTCTCGGGTTCTTTGAAGAACTCGAACACCACAAAAAGAAGGCTTCCCAAGTCCTGTGGTAAATCCTAGTAGTAGCTGGACCTCTAGCAGCACGCAGAGTAGCAATGACTTCGGCTGAAAAACCTCTACGGGTCAAAATTTCGGTTTCAAGAGCCACGCCGTCAAACGCAGAGACTTCAGGTCTGGATGACGGACGGGCCCTTGGGTTAACAGGTCCGGACGAAGAGGAAGTGAAAATGGCGGTGCCGCTAGAAGCGACACCAGTGTCGAGAACCACGTCCTCCTTGGCCAATCTGGAGCTATCAAAATAGCTGAGATCCTCTCCAGCCTGATCCGACGGAGTACCAGAGGTAGCACAGAAATCGGCGAGAACACATAGATTAGATTGAATTGGTCCAACGGGGCCACCAGAGCATCCACCGCTACAGCCTTCGGATCCCTGTACCTGGACACGAATGTCGGTAACTTGGCATTGGCCCTGGATGCCATCAGATCCACCTGAGGAGTTCCCCAACGGGAGCAAAGCAGTGCAAAAATGTCCGGATGGAGACTCCATTCTCCGGGATCCATCCTCTCGCGACTTAGAAAGTCCGCCGTGATATTCTGAACTCCTGGGATGTGGATCGCAGAGATGGCTGGGACCCTGGACTCTGCCCATATCAGGATCCGAGATACCTCCACCATAAGCCTGGAACTCCTCGTCCCGCCTTGGTGATTGATATAAGCGACCGCCGTCGCATTGTCTGTCTGCACTCGGACAGGCAGACCGTGTAAAGGGACCGTCCAGTGTTGGAGGCAAAGAAAAATTGCCCTCAATTCGAGGATGTTGATCGGCAAGACAGACTCCTCTGGCGACCATACTCCCTGAACCCAGAGATCGTTCCAAACGCCCCCCCAGCCCGTCAGGCTGGCATCGGTGGTTATGACTGACCACTTCAGAGGAAGAAAGGACTTCCCCTGAGACAATTCTGTCGAACGGATCCACCATCCCAGAGACTCTCGTACCTTGCGGGAGATAACCACACTGCAATCCAGTGAGGTCTGCGACCGATCCCAGCGGTTTAGAATGAACCCTTGGAGCGCCCTGGAATGAAACTGGGCAAACAGAAGAGCCTCCATTGAAGCCACCATCAACCCCAGAAGACGCATACATCTTCGAAGAGACATTGTCACTGAGGACCTCAACACCTGCGTATGTCGGATAAAACATGCTTGCTTGTCTGGAGGAAGAGACACCACTGCTTGTACTGTGTCGAAATGCATCCCCAGAAACAGGATTGATTGTGACGGTTCCAGAGACGACTTCTCCCAATTGACCAGCCACCCGAAGTCCTCCAGGAGCTGAAGGGATAGATTGCGAGCCGTCACCGCCTCCTCCTTCGAGGATGCCACAATCAAAAGATCGTCCAGATAGGGGAGGATCGTGACTCCCTGCCTTCGAAGTATAGCCATGAGAGGTGCCAGAATCTTTGTAAAGACTCTGGGTTCCGAGGCCAAACCGAATGGTAGAGCCACAAATTGGTAATGATCCTGTCCTATGGCAAAGCGAAGATAACGCTGGTGAGCCCTTCCGATTGGAACGTGCAAATAGGCGTCGCGTATGTCGATTGACACCAAAAAATCGTTCTGTGACAATGCTGCCACTACGGAGCGAAGCGACTCCATGCGAAACCTTCGGGCGTGGACATGCCGATTCAACCTTTTGAGATCCAGGACGGGGCGAAACTTTCCCTCCTTTTTGGGGACTACAAAGAGGTTGGAATAAAAACCTCTTCCCCTGTCTTCTGGTGGAACCGGAACCACCACACCCTTCTGCAGAAGAAACTCGACTTCCTGCAGTAAAGCGGCACATAGTCCGGGCTCTGATGGCATGCGTCTCGCAATAACTGTTCGGGGGTCGGGAAGAAAACTCTATGAAATAGCCTGCTGACACAACCCGTGTCACCCAGGAGTCTGGGACACGGGAAACCCAAGTCACTTTGAATTGGAGCAGGCGACCCCCCACTCGAGAGCCCTCGAGCGGGACCCTGGCGTCAATCTGCCTTAGTGGGCTTTTTGTCAGATTCCCTTTTATCTTGACGGAAACTCTGTTTCCAGGGAGCGCGGGATTTCTGATTTGTCTTTTTTCCCGAAAAAGAGGGACGACCCGACCCCCATGAGGGCTGACCGAATCGTCCCCTGGAACGAAAGGACCGTCGACCACTATTGGTACTAGGCCTGCCAGACGTAGAAGCCACAGTCCTTCGCTGTGGTAAAGCTGTCTCCCTTGCCTTTGCTTTGGCAATCAGTTCCGTAAGGTCAGATCCAAATAACTGACCGCCTTTGTAAGCTAAGGCTAGCAAACCATGTTTAGAAACCGCATCACCGGTCCACTGTCTAAGCCACAGTGCCCTCCTGACTGAGACCGCCGAGGATTGAGCCCTGGACAGCAGAGACACAGTGTCCAGGTTTGCATCATGTCCATATTGTAAGGCACTTTCTAACAATTCAAACAGTCCATCCACCTCAGGTACTTGAGGTTCACATTTCCTCCGCAAACGGCCAACCAGACCAGGGCAGCTTTATAAACACACATGGAGCCTAACATTGCTCTGAAGCCATAACCCGTGGCTTCATAAATGGACTTTGCCGCTGACTCTGCTCTTCTGTCTAGTGGGTCCTGCAAACTCGCCTTCCCTTTAATAGGTAGCAAAGAAGATTTGCTAAGCTGAGATAAGGAGACATCCACCTCGGGAGACTGAATCCAACAATCATTAGATTCCGTAGTACACGGATACAGTGACTCCAAAAGACGAGTCCCCTGAAAACGCTTGTCTGGGCACAGACGCTCCTTCTCCACTGCCTGGTTGAACTCAATCATCGATGGCAAAGTCGCGACTGACTTATGCGACTCCTGGAACATCCTGGCCGACTTACCAGGGCGGAGTTTACATCCTCCTGTAACTGTAACGCCTCCCTCATTGCCTCAATTAAAGCTCTACACGACCCGAGCAAAAAGCAGAGTGCATTTGCCGATCCTCTCTATCCGATTCGGATATCCCCTCTGAACTTAAAGGGGAACCCTCCACGTCAGAACTCTCTGAGTCGCTATACGAGCGAAAAGACACCGGCCTATGTCGCTTCCTGCCATGAGGGGGTTTGGCTGACACCCAACAACCTATAAGGTTAGACAGGCTATCAATCGAACGAGTGAGAGCCTCCATTTTTGCGTCACTGGGTCCTCCGACAGCTGCACTCGATGTCGAGGTCTGTGTGTCAGATATGCGAGACTGATCTCGTAACGGAGCTGGATGATGATCCGCACCTGTGCCCTGATCTGACATGTCTTACTCAGTACAATGACAGGTTACACTGATAGTAACACGAAAAAATGTGGTTTTAGGAAAAAACCTTTTAACCAGACGCTGAAGGGTTAACTTAACCGCTTGATAAGGAGTTAAAATCACAAAACTCTTCACAACCTGTATTCAAGTGACAGATGTGCGAGTTCCAGGAGCCTCAATGAGGCAGCAGGCAGAGACAGAAAAAAACGTCTCAAAAAAATACCACACTTAAATCGCTAAATATTTGCGATCAATTTTGTATCGCAAAGACCTCCAGCGACCCAAATAGCGTCGCTAAACTCAGCGTGTGGCAACCTGCGCTACGGGGGAGAGAAAAAGATTCTCTAAGCTTCTGCCCTGATTGGGCAGAAGCGACTCACAGTTTTGCGGTGCTGTGTTCTTCACTTGTGCAGGAGAGCAGAGAGGAAGAGGAGCCCGGTGCGATGTAATGGCCGCCGCACTGAGGAGGCAGCCGGAAGAGAAGGAAGCAGGAAAGCGGCTCAGAGAGCGCTTCCTGCCCGGGAGACGCAAAGCCACGCCCCCGCCTTCAAAAAAAGCGCGGGACTCCCCTTCTCCGGTACCGCGATCCCCGTCCTGCAGGCATCCACCTGCGGACAAAATACACAAATCACCACATGAAACTGTACCAGCGGCTGCCGCAGCAGCCGGTGAATCACTCAACACACTAATAAAAATGTGGAGTACTCACCCCGTCATGCGCCACAGGGACCCCCAGGGGTTTATGGCGCGTGCCCATGCTTCCCCCCAGGGCGGAGATCGCAGTGACCCCTGAGCGGGGTGTGCGTCCCCGCCAGGGAAGCCATCCTCATCCCCCAGGGCCGGCAGGTTTCTGCAGGGACCACCCTCAGGGTAATACAGATCCGCCAAGGGAGAGGTGGGTGTCCAGCAGCGCTGAGAAGCCTGAGACCTCTAGACCACATTTGGTGATCCAAGTCTCTTGTCCGATATAAAATAATAAAATCTTCTGAGGAGCTGCTTCCAGCAGCGACTATCCTCTGAGACCTCAAATTGTAAACTGAGTAAGCTGAGTAGGAGGAGCCCGAGCTGGAGGGGCCGGTCAACACTCTTTTAATCTGAGGTGACTATCCCGTCTGGGCTCCGCCTACCCATCAGTAATGAAGTACTGTGTCTCCCTCCCTTCCATCTGCAGCTGAAAGACTCCCCAACTAAATGACTCCCCCACTAAATGACTCCCCCCACTAACGACTCCCCCACTAAATGACTCCCGCACCAAATGATTCCCCCACTAAACGACTCCCCCACTAAATGATTCCCCCACTAAACGACTCCCCCACTAAATGACTCCCCCACTAAACGACTCCCCCACTAAATGACTCCCCCACTAAACGACTCCCGCACTAAATGACTCCCGCACCAAATGATTCCCCCACTAAATGACTCCCCCACTAAATGACTCCCCCACTAAATGACTCCTCCACTAACAACTCCCCCACTAAATGACTCCCCCACTAAATGACTCCCCCACTAAACGACTCCCCCACTAAATGACTCCCCCACTAAACGACTCCCGCACTAAATGACTCCCGCACCAAATGATTCCCCCACTAAATGACTCCCCACTAAATGACTCCCCCACTAAATGACTCCCCCACTAAATGACTCCTCCACTAACAACTCCCCCACTAAATGACTCCCCCACTAAATGACTCCCCCACTAACAACTCCCCCACTAAATGACTCCCGCACCAAATGATTCCCCCACTAAATGACTCCCCCACTAAACGACTCTCCCACTAACGACTCCCCACTAAATGACTCCCCCACTAACTGACTCCGGCACTAAAAGACTCCCCCACTAAACGACTCCCCCACTAAATGACTCCGGCACTACTCCCCCACTAAACGACTCCCCCACTAAATGACTCCCGCACCAAATGATTCCCCCACTAAAAGACTCCCCAACTAAATGACTCCCCCACTAAATGACTCCCCCCACTAACGACTCCCCCACTAAATGACTCCCGCACCAAATGATTCCCCCACTAAACGACTCCCCCACTAAATGATTCCCCACTAAACGACTCCCCCACTAAATGATTCCCCCACTAAACGACTCCCCACTAAATGACTCCCCCACTAAACGACTCCCCCACTAAATGATTCCCCCACTAAACGACTCCCCCACTAAATGACTCCCCCACTAAACGACTCCCCCACTAAATGACTCCCCCACTAAACGACTCCCCCACTAAATGATTCCCCCACTAAACGACTCCCCCACTAAACGACTCCCCCACTAAATGACTCCCCCACTAAACGACTCCCGCACTAAATTACTCCCGCACCAAATGATTCCCCCACTAAATGACTCCCCCACTAAATGACTCCCCCACTAAATGACTCCTCCACTAACGACTCCCCCACTAAATGACTCCCCACTAAATGACTCTCACTACGCTCCACTAAAGACTCCCATACCCCCACTAAATGACTACTCACCCCCACTAAATGACTCCCCACACCTAAATGACTCCCCCACTAACAACTCCCCCACTAAATGACTCCCGCACCAAATGATTCCCCCACTAAATGACTCCTCCACTAACGACTCCCCCACTAAACGACTCCCCCACTAAATGATTCCCTCACTAAACGACTCCCCCACTAAATGATTCCCTCACTAAACGACTCCCCCACTAACGACTCCCCCACTAAACGACTCCCCCACTATATGACCCCCCACTATATGACCCCCCACTTTTTCTATTGATACAGTGCAGGGATTCAGTGTCGCTGTGTCCAGTAACGTTGGATCTGTCACAATATCACATAAACCTCATCGGTAAATGTCGGAAACAGGAGAAATCTAAGTCAGAACTGCGTTTTATTCTGGTATCAGTAAACGTCGCACAGCGATCCTGCGATCTGTACACACGAGGGTCACACACCGGGGAAGACGGCGACTCAAACGCAATCATTTTACTGTTTATAAATCTCCCATTTTTTCCGCCACTTTCCTTCTCTGATGTCTCCATGATTGCACCGGTGACTCCGGAACACGCGGCGGAAAAAATGCTGCTCAGTTTGGTGACGACCATGTAGGACATAACGTGACGTTCTCACCTTCTAGGGTTGTCGGACTCGTCCGCTGAGCCGGGGTTAGAAATGTCCAGGAGCGGGAGGCGGACGAACCCCTGCGCGCCCTCCGCCGGGATTCTGTCCTCCATCCCTTCATAGTAATCACGAAGAAACCGCGCGGTGTCCTGGAAACGATCCACCTCCACCTGCGGCGACAGAGGAGCGGTCCTCAGTGTCCGGCGTTTAACCCCTCCATGACTGCTGGATATATGGGGGGCTTATGAGGCTTTCTGGATTATCAGATTCCAGATTAAAGGAATTCCACCGAAATATTTCATTTATTTACAAACAGACAAGTAACAAAAAAAAAGAAAAAAAAGTATCCAAAAAAGGAGTTTCTAAAAGTGTCAGGTTGTGGTCTCTGCAGCCGCATCCCCTCCCCCCACTGTGATAATTAACCTGTTAACAATCCTTGCTAACACATAACTGTACGGCGGCCTGTTTTCACAGACCACGATGTGCATTTGGAATGGAGCGGTGTCGGATCACCCCTTTAAATTAAAGGTTTCATGGGTGAAACGTGATCTTGTGACGGCTTACCACGATGGGTGAGGGGGGTCCGACACCAGCAGCTGAGGCTGTGACAATGCCCGGGCCTGGGAACGGCACACAAACCACATTCCCAAAGATCAGAGGCTGCGGAGGCCGTTACTACTGAGCTCATCCTCCACCTGCAGCGGCTGCCGCACGATAGGAGTGATGTCAGCTCCCCTGTATAATTAGTAACTAGCAGATCACCGCTGAACGGGAGGTTTAGTGGGGGGGTCCGCTGCCCTATGTGGCCCCCATAATCTGCACTGTAAGGCAGATCCCGCTGCACCCGTCAATGGTCTGATGTGTACAGTGGGATCAGACACGATGGATCTCTGCGGGGCGCTCACTAATGATCACTGGAGATCCAATCTTGGAGGAGGTCAGGCCCCCCAGGGATCTTTAGTCGTACCCTATGGGGATCGGAGTGCCCCCCTATCTGTGAGTGCGCAGTCACATAGAAATACCTGTATCAATGAGAAGAAATGGTTCATGAGGATCCCCAGATGATCCTCCAGCCATCCGTCGCTCATGACCTCCGTCCGCTCCTGCTCGGCCTCCTCCTTCCTGTTGTCGCAGATATCCCAGAGACGATCTCTTAAATCCTTTAAGAGAAAAAGGTGAAAAATCATTAAAAGTAAAAATATAGAATTTAAGAAAATCTCCACATTGTGACGCCATCAAAAAGTCCTTACAATATCCATATAGCGGCCGTAGCCTACACATCTCTTCACACAAATAACATTCTGTCTGCAGCCACCACTAGAGGGAGCTGAGGAGCTCGCGGTATACTGTGTTACCACTGAGCGCACTTAACACAGGCAGCTCCCCTAGTGGTGACTGCAGACAGAATCTTTTATGTCTCTGTATACAGTGAGCTCCCCTAGTGGTGACTGCAGACAGAATCTTATCATGTATCTCTGTATATAGGGAGCTCCCCCTAGTGGTGGCTGCAGACAGGATCTTATCATGTATTCTGTATATAGGGAGCTCCCCCTAGTGGTGACTGCAGACAGGAATCTTATCATGTATCTCTGTATTAGGGAGCTCCCCTAGTGGTGACTGCAGACAGAATCTTATCATGTATCTCTGTTTTAGGAGCTCCCAGGGTGATGCAGACAGATCTTATCATGTATTCTGTATATAGGAGCTCCCCCTAGTGTGACTGCAGACAGAATCTTATCATGTATCTCTGTATACAGGGAGCTCCCCCTAGTGGTGACTGCAGAGAGGATCTTATCATGTATCTCTGTATACAGGGAGCTCCCCCTAGTGGTGCTGCAGACAGGATCTTATGTATCTCTGTATACAGGGAGCTCCCCCTAGTGGTGGCTGCAGACAGGATCTTATATGTATCTCTGTATACAGGGAGCTCCCCCTAGTGGTGACTGCAGACAGAATCTTATCATGTATCTCTGTATACAGGGAGCTCCCCCTAGTGGTGACTGCAGACAGGATCTTATCATGTATCTCTGTATACAGGGAGCTCCCCCTAGTGGTGCTGCAGACAGGATCTTATCATGTATCTCTATATACAGGGAGCTCCCCCTAGTGGTGGACTGCAGACAGGAATCTTATCATGTATCTCTGTATACAGGGAGCTCCCCAGTGGTGGCTGCAGACAGGATCTTATCATGTATCTCTGTATACAGGGAGCTCCCACTAGTGGTGACTGCAGACAGAATCTTATCATGTATCTCTGTATACAGGGAGCTCCCCCTAGTGGTGACTGCAGACAGAATCTTATCATGTATCTCTGTATATAGTGGTGACTGCAGACAGGATCTTATCACGTATCTGTATACAGGGAGCTCCACCTAGTGGTGGCTGCAGACAGGATCTTATCATGTATCTCTGTATACAGGGAGCTCCCCCTTGTGGTGGCTGCAGACATGATCTTATCATGTATCTCTGTATACAGGGAGCTCCCCCTAGTGGTGACTGCAGACAGGATCTTATCATGTATCTCTGTATACAGGGAGCTCCCCTAGTGGTGGCGGCAGACAGGATCTAATCATGTATCTCTGTATACAGGGAGCTCCCCCTAGTGGTGGCTGCAGACAGGATCTTATCATGTATCTCTGTATACAGGGAGCTCCCCCTAGTGGTGACTGCAGACAGGATCTTATCATGTATCTCAGTATACAGGGAGCTCCCCCTAGTGGTGGCTGCAGACAGGATCTTATCATGTATCTCTGTATACAGGGAGCTCCCCCTAGTGGTGGCTGCAGACAGGATCTTATCATGTATCTCAGTATACAGGGAGCTCCCCCTAGTGGTGGAGGCAGACAGAATCTGATCATGTATCTCTGTATACAGGGAGCTCCCCCTAGTGGTGACTGCAGACACGATATTATCATGTATCTCAGTATACAGGGAGCTCCCCCTAGTGGTGGCTGTAGACAGGATCTTATCATGTATCTCTGTATACAGGGAGCTCCCCCTAGTGGTGGCTGCAGACAGGATCTTATCATGTATCTGTGTACAGGGAGCTCCCCCTAGTGGTGGCTGCAGACAGGATCTTATCATGTATCTCTGTATACAGGGAGCTCCCCCTAGTGGTTGCTGCAGACAGGATCTTATCATGTATCTCTGTATACAGGGAGCTCCCCCTAGTGGTGGCTGCAGACAGAATCTTTTCATGTATCTCTGTATTTATATTTAAAGGCTTTATTTGGGGGTCGGACACTGACATACAAGGTATTTAGTGGTAAACCCTCCGATGCTCACGTACCCTCTAATTCTCACGTACCCTCTAATGTGCTCGTACCCTCCAAAAGCCCCAGCTATAACATCACCGCGTCCTCACTACCTGCCACCTACATCCACTCTCTGGTGTAATTCGGCTTTCGTCTCCTCGTCCTCCCTCATATCCTCAGCGATGCAGTTGACATCGTTCTGCCACTGAGACACGAACTCCTGCTTGTGGTCCGGCCGCCCCAGGTAATCCTTATATCTGTTCCTGTAGAGTAAAACGTCAGTGATCAGACAGAGGGGCCACGGGGGCAGTGGCAGCACATGAGTATAACGGGCATTGTCCTACCCAGAGCCATGACAGGGGGGAGATCAATAGCACCAAACACTGGGAAGCAGCTGGAGCTCATGTCCCCCTTAGTCCTGACTCCTGAGCGACTGAGGGGGCACTTACTTTAGAGATAACTTACTTAATTGTGAATTTTGGATGTAAAAACCAACCCGTACCTGATATCATACAGGTGATGGATCATTACGAGCCGCTCGTGTCTCAGACTCCGCAGTCCGACCTTCACGTGGCTTTCATAGGTGTTTTCTATGGCCTCCCAGTACGGCACTAGGTATTCGGCAACCTCCTGTGCAACAGAAATCAGCAAAAGGAGTTATATTTTATAACATTTTATATTAGTGTATTATTAGTTAATCAGGGCTGGAATCAGGTAGCCCACACTTTGCCTTCTTTTTCATTATGTACTTTATCTATTTCCTCCTCTGTTCCCTTGCCATCCACATTCACCGCCCCATCCCCCCTCATCACGACTCATACACATCAGCCCCTCTATCCTTCCCTCTCCCATGTACAGCTCCCATGCACTCCTCACCTTCCTGAAAAACCTCAGCCCATCTTGCCCAAACACATCACAGAAAAAACCTACTTACAATTCCAACAACTACTTGCTCTTTATCTTCCTATTCCTACTGATTTCAGGGGACATCTCCCCCAACCCTGGTCCACCATCCCCCAACCTCAATCCCTACCCTACCTCATACCGAAACCATAATAATCTTATTAATATTACTTGCACTCCCTCATCTCCTTCTTTCAATTGTGTCTCTGGAATCCACGGTCTGCATGCAACAAGCTATCCTTCCTGCACAACTACTTTCTGAACCACTCTCTTAATCTGTTGGCCCTCACTGAAACCTGGATTCAGGATTCTGACACTGTCTCCCCTGCTGCCATTTCCTATGGTGGCTTACAATTTTCCCATTCCCCGAGATCCACAAAGAGACATGGTGGTGGAGTTGGCATACTCCTGTCCCCACAATGCACTTTCCAGGTCATCCCCCCAATTCCATCACTCTCATTCCCTTATTTTGAGGTCCACACCATCAGGCTCTTCCATCCCCTCTCCCTCAGAGTAGCGGTCATATATCGGCCCCCAGGCTCACCCACCCAGTTCCTTGACTACTTCTCAGCCTGGCTGCCGCACTTCATGTCCTCAGAACTACCAACCCTTATCCTTGGAGACTTCAACATCCCCATTAACAGTCCTACTTCCACATCTGCATCTCAGCTTCTATCACTAACCACTTCTCTAGGCCTCTCACAGCTTTCAACCTCTGAGACACACAAGGATGGCAACACCCTTGACCTGGTCTTTGTCCGCCTCTGTTCAATCTCCCACCTAAATAACTCACCGCTTCCACTGTCTGACCACAACATTCTCTCCTTCACCCTCACAAATCCTCCACCACCCCAGCGCACTCCTACCTACCACACATTCAGAAATCTACAAGCCATTAACCCTCAGACACTTTCAGACTCCCTACACTCATCGCTGTCCCCAATCTCCTCTTTTTCTTGTCCTAATCTGGCTGTTCATCACTACAATAACACTCTTAGAAGCACCCTTGACTATGTAGCACCGCTCACCCTCAGAACCTCCAAACACACAGTAAAACAGCCCTGGCTCACATTGCAAACTCGACTTCTTCAGCGATGCTCTAGGAGTGCTGAACGCCTCTGGAGAAAAACCCGCACACCAGAAGACTTCATCCACTTTAAATTCATGTTAAGAACTTATAATGCTGCCCTTCACCTCGCCAAACAGACCTACTTCACCACCCAGATCTCCTCACTAGCCAACAACCCCAAGAAACTTTTTGACACTTTTCACTCCCTCCTCAGGCCAAAAGCACAAGCCCCTATCACAGACATCTGTGCTGACGACCTGGCCTCCCACTTTATAGAAAAAATAGATACTATCCGTCAGGAAATCTGCTCTCAACCACCAAGTGCTGTGACTCCCATCCCACCCTGCATTTCCCCTGGCTCACTTTCCACATTTGATCCCATCACAGAAGAAGAAGTCTCCAGACTCCTCTCTTCCTCTCGTCCGACTACATGCACTACCGACCCCATTCCCTCACATCTGACCCCATTCCCTCACATCTCCTCCAGTCTCTCTCTCCAGTTGTCACAACTCACCTAACTACAATCTTTAATCTCTCACTCTCCTCTGGCATTTTCTCATCCTGCTTCAAACACTCCATCATTACTCCACTACTAAAGAAACCCGCTCTCGACCCTTACTGCACAAACAACTACAGACCGGTCTCCAATCTCCCCTTCATCTCTAAACTTTTGGAGCGCCTAGTCTACTCCCGCCTTACCCGTTACCTCTCCACTCACTCCCTTCTAGACCCTTCACAGTCCGGCTTCTGACCCCTACATTCAACTGAAACTGCACTCATCAAAGTGACCAATGACCTTCTGACAGCAAAACGTAACGGCGACCACTCTCTGCTCATTCTACTCGACCTTTCTGCAGCTTTCGACACAGTTGACCACTGTCTACTACTGTCTAGGCTCCAGTCACTAGGTATTAAGGACACTGTTCTCTCCTGGTTCTCCTCCTATCTTTCTGACCGCTCCTTCAGTGTTTCGTTTTCTGGCTCCACGTCATCTCCTCTTCCTCTCACTGTCGGTGTACCCCAGGGCTCAGTCCTTGGCCCCCTTCTCTTCTCTCTCTACACGGCCCCTATTGGACAGACCATCAGCAGACTTGGCTTTCAGTACCATCTTTATGCTGATGACACACAACTATACATGTCATCCCCTGACCTTACCCCCGCTGCAGCACTATAATAACACCCCCGGCAGCAGGCTCGCTGTCTGGGTGTTATGTTTGACACCAATCTCTCCTTCACCTCCCATATACAATCTCTTGCCCGCTCTTGCCGCCTACACCTAAAGAACATCTCTAGAATCTGCCCTTTTCTCACCATGGAAACAACAAAAACCCTCACTGTAGCATTGATCCACTCCCGCCTGGACTACTGCAACGCTCTATTACTTGGCCTCCCCATTACTCGACTATCCCCTCTCCAGTCTATCCTTAATGCAGCAGCCAGGGTCATCCATCTGGCTAATTGGTACTCGGACGCGTCCGCTCTTCGCCAGTCCTTACACTGGCTGCCCATTAATTATAGGATCCAATTCAAAGTACTGGTTCTCACCCACAAAGCTCTCCACAGTGCAGCACCCCCCTACATCTCCTCCCTCATTTCTATCTATCACCCTGCCCGTCCTCTCCACAGTGCAGCACCCCCCTACATCTCCTCCCTCATTTCTATCTATCGGCCTAACCGACTGCTGCGCTCTGCAAACGACTTTCGACTAACCTCTGCACTAATCCGTACCTCCCACTCCCGACTCCAAGACTTCTCCCGCGCTGCGCCAATCCTCTGGAATGCTCTACCCCAAGAAATTAGGACTATCCACAATTTGCATGGTTTCAGGCGCTCCCTCAAAACACATTTGTTCAGAGTGGCCTATCACATTCACTAATCAAAGTCGTTCTATGTGTAAGTGTGTGTGTGTAGCCCATTCACTATCTCCATCCATCCCTCACTCCCTCAAGATGGCTGGGCCATCATTGTAAATGCACCATTGTATATACACACCTGTACTTTGTATCTCCCCCACCTCATTGTAGATTGTAAGCTCTCACGAGCAGGGTCGGCTTATTTTGCTTTAATTATTGTATTGTTAACGTTGTTACTTATGACTTATGTTTTGAAACTGTTAAACTGTAAAGCGCTGCGGAATATGTTGGCGCTATATAAATAAAGATTATTATTATTATTACGTTACACTGTGCGCTGCATTATACTTACTACATTTTACACTGTACCTTATTCTATTATCCACCAGATCCCTAAATATGTCATTATTACCCGGTGTAAATGCCGCTGTTCTCCTGAATCCGGCGATGTTTTTCTTTTGTTCCTGCGCCTCTCTGTTCCTGAGATATGGCCTCTTTTTCCATTTCAAATCTTGTTAGTCAACTGGGCGTAGTCCTCCCGCAAAGAAGCGTTTAAGAACACACCCACTTAGCTAAACCCCTCCCCCATCCTTAGATTTATACCCAGTGAAGATGGGATCATATCTCAGGGTTGGAGAGGCGCAGGAACAAAAGAAAAACATCGCCGGATTCAGGAGAACAGCGGCGTTTACACCGGGTGAAAATAATATGGATTCATGGCAAGTGACAGGTCCCCTTTAAACAGCTGATTTTCTGAGACATGTCAAGTGCCTAGATGTGCCCTGGCTGCCCACACTTACTTACCTGTGGAAGAGGCTCGTCCACATACACCCACTCCAGTGACCCTGGCGCTATAGGAGGAGGACCGTCAGATGGCGGAGGAGTAGGCGGCTCTGGTGTAGCTGGAGCAGATTTAGTCTTTTTGCCCGGAGATCGACCTCTCGGAGATCCTTATGGATGTAGAATAAAGTCAGTACTGAAGACAGAGTGATTCATGGCTCCGACATCGCCCAGAGCGGAACAGCCCATCTCAGTTCTATGTGTAGCAGCCACTGCCGGGTGCTGCAGATCAGCTCCTATTCCAGAGAAGGGCTTCTGTTCTGCAGCACTTGGCAGCGGACGCTACTCTCTTATCCGTCAGATCTGATATCAATGACCCCAGACCCCATATAAAGGACTCTGTGCCCATAGAGATCTTCCATTACCTGACTTCGGAGACTTTGGTGGAGAGTCTTTGCCCCGAGGACTGTCATTTTTGCCTTTCCTTTCCACAGAACTATCTAGGAGGATAAAATAAGAGCAACATCCGCTACAAGTTAAACGGCCGTATTCACCCACAGGAGTTTATAACCTAATAATACAGCGGTGGATGTCTATGGTAAAGGTGTCCGGTGGGAGGGCGCTACTTTATTATATACAGGAGCAGATTTATATCTCAGGAGCCTTAGACTCCACCCACATGTTAAAGTGACTCTTTGCTTTTTATCATTATTGTGGCTTTTTTTGCTCATTTATCCTGTTTTGATTACTTTCCCACTTTATCTTTATACTGAGAGAAGCTCTGATTTTCTGATACTTCGACTTCCCCGCTCAGAGAATTAGATGTAATCCTGGTAGCCACCACCAGGGGGAGCTCACTGCACACAATTTATACAGCACAGTATGCAGTGAGCTCCAGAGCTCCCTCTAGTGGTGGCCGCAGGTAGCAGAAGTTTATAATTTACTGTCAAATTTGAGCTTTGTATCAGTAAAAAAAAGTGAACACTATAAAAATATATTTGGCAGCTAATAAGGGGGAGAAGGTGTTGTCCAGTATTTATGTTATTAATTATGTAAAAAAACTAAAATAAAATATAAAAATTATATGTATATATAAAAGAAAAGAAAAATATTATATATGTATGTATAGGAGCTCCAGTTACAGGGGAAAAAGCCCCAGTTACAGGGAAAAACATTAAGTTATTGACAGCTAAGACGCAGCAGCTCTACTCTGACCTGCAGATTCCCATCGATCATATGATTGCCAGGTCCTAGAGACGTATTGTGGATAAGAAAGGACAGAAGCTGTAATAAACCGCTGCTACCTTCTCCCCAGTGTCCGCTGCTGAGTCTCACAGCCGAACCTCCTTCACGCAAGGAGCTTTGAACCCGGGAATTTGCACCGGCGCAGAATTAACCCATTCCAGACTAGGCATTTTTTACTTTCAAGTGCTGTGAAATGGCGAACACTCCTTCCCCGTCTGCAATTTCACCATTTATTTTTTTATTTTTTGGGGGGGGGTTTGTCTTTTTTATGGTGTTCATTTTTGCAATTAAAATTACCCAACAACAATATCCTCCAGGTCTGTACGATTACTGCGATACTGAATTCATAGAAGGTTTGTCTTTTA
Source organism: Oophaga sylvatica (assembly GCA_033576555.1). Lineage (NCBI taxonomy): Eukaryota > Metazoa > Chordata > Amphibia > Anura > Dendrobatidae > Oophaga > Oophaga sylvatica. The sequence goes on along the minus strand of JARQOD010000001.1, from coordinate 988,638,467 downwards.
TTTCAGTAGTAAAAGAAATCACAAATTTTTAACAAAAAAAATTGGATTTCTGTCTTTTTTTTTCCCTGTCGATTTTTATATTTGGGGGTTTCTATGCTCCCAAAAATCCAAACTTTTGTAAAGAAAATAAAAATGAAAATTTGGTTTGCATTGCCCCAATTTATTTCTTTTTCAGTCCACGGAGTTGCTGAGATTTTGATTTTTTTTTTTTTGCACGTGACGCTGTAGTTTTCATTAATCATTTTGAGGTTTATTCAAAGATTTGATCACTTTACCGCATTTTATTCTTTTTTTTTTAAATGCTTTATGGTGTTAAATTATTTCATATCTTTATAAATGTAATTTATGGATCGGACTTTGATGGAAGCGGCGAAACCAAGTACCCGTACATACTCGAGTATAAGCCGCGATTTTCAGCACATTTTTTGTGCTGAAACTCCCCCCTCAGCTTATACTCTAGTGAGGTTCCCAGAAGATAGAGGGGGAGCGGTGAAGCAGCGGGAGACAGGAGCCGGCGGCTGCAGATAGCACCTGTGCCCGCTACTTAAGAGAAATGAATATTCACTGTGCTCACAGTGAATATTCATTTCTCTTTAATAGTGGGCACAGTAGTCGCAGCCGCCGGCTTCCTGCAGCTGCCGGGCGATCACGTGTGCCCGCTACTAAAGAGAATGAATATTCATTGCTCTCCACACCCACAAGCATGGCGCACAGTGAAAATTCATTTCTCTTTGGCAGCGGGCACATGTGATCCCCCGGCAGCTGCTGGCATCAGAACAAGACACTGCGAAAGATGGCAGGGGAGGTAAGTAGGATGGTTTATTTATTTTTTTTAATGTTTTTCTGATGATTCATACCATAGGGATGAAGAGCCATGCATAAAAGGATGGGGATGAGGAACCATGCATACCAGGATAGGGATGAGGAGCCATGCATACCAGGATCGGGATGAGGAGCCATGCAGATCCAGGATGGGGATGAGGGGACAATGCAAACCTGGCTTATACTTGAGTCAATACATTTCCCCAGTTTTTTTGTGGTAAAATTAGGCGCCTCGGTTTATACTCAGGTCGGCTTATACTTGAGTATTTGCGGTAGATTTATTTTAAAAAATGTTTACTTTTTTTATTTTGTATTGGGAAAGGTAGGGGGTGACTCAATGTTTTTAATCACTTTTTTAAACTATTTTTTTTCCTTAATGTCCTTTACTTTGTTTTTTTAACAACTAGACACATAGTTTCTGTGACTATTATGAGGAGAAGCGAAGAGTCTCGACCAGCGCTATATATGGCCTCAAGCCAATACAATGGCAGCATGTAAAGGTCCAAAATTTTTACACCTATGCATTTATTTAGAAAGTGAAAAGCTTATATTGTAGCGCTGCACAAGTTAGTAAATGTAACAACAATTTATAAAGAGAGCGCTGCTCCGGAGAGCTTACAGGCTAGCGTGGTGAATGGGGTACAAAGAAAGTCCCGTAAAAGTGGTTAATGAAGTCGGTCCAGCAAATAGGTAAGATGACAGTGAAGTTCGGAAAACCAGAATCTGACAGGTGGTAAAGTCTGGTTAGTAAGGAGGCAGCTTATCTGGGAAGACGCAGAGGTCCAGGCGAGGTCCAGCAGAGGCCAAGAAAAGGAGCAGAGCAGTGAGGACAGCACAGGTGTAGGTGAGCAGGGTACATAGGATCCCCCAGGGGTGGATGAGTCTCTCACTGGCTTTGTTCGCCAAATATTCAGGACAGTCAACGTCAGGTCGGACGGGCACGACAAAAACAGTTTCCCAATTAAGAAGAGACAGAAGTTACAAGACCTTTGGGGGATTTGGATTGTCCCTTTCCCTTTTTAGCAGAGGTCTTCTTCTCTGACGGAGCAGCAGGAGGATGGTGGGTGGTATCCAGAGGAGGTGGCGGGGACGGCGGAGGAGGAGAGGATGTCACTGGTTTTGGAGAGATCTCCTCTTTCTTCTCAGACTTTTTCCCTGTGTGGTCAAGGATTACATTGGTTTGCATTGGCTTTTCAGACATTTTTTGAAAGCACACAGTTCGTGGTGTGGGAGAGGTTCTAACTCCAACTCATTTGGTGCCGGTGAGAACCACAGAAATACACAGGCATGTGACTGCCAAGAGTTTCCAAGGAAATATAAAGAGATCGTTTATTTATACCCTTCATGAATACAGGCAATTCAGGCAGAAATGTAAATTAAGGCAGATAAAGGCAGGTAAAGGAAGGCCTTCTAACATCATAGCAAATAGTATTCATAGCTGCAGAATAAGTACAGACTCTTGCTGTATCCTCCCGACATAAGCTTACCCCTCATCACTTATTTGTTTTTTTGTGTTCTCATGAGAATGACCCTATAAGAATTGGCGACTGAAGATATCAACCCCTTCCTTATTTTACCAAGGCTAATGATCATTATGTACTTTATAGCATTTTCTGCACATTGTATATGCTGTCTTTCTGGCCAGTATTTGGCACTATTTATCTGGTACTTCATAGCATTATCTGGGCATTGTATATACTTTCTGGATGTATATGGCACTATTTATCTGACACTTCATAGCATTATCTGGGCATTGTATATACTGTCTTTCTGGCCAGTATTTGGCACTATTTATCTGGCACTTCATAGCTTTATCTGGGCATTGTATATACTTTCTGGCCAGTATATGGCACCATTTATCTGGACACTGCACATATTGTATTTCTGGACTGTGAACAGCTCTACTTATCTGTGCACTTCGTGCATTCTGGGTAATGTAAATACTGCATTTATGGATAGTGTGAAGCACTATGTATCTGGGCACTTTGTTACGCTATCTGGGCATTAAATGCATTGTCCATCTTGCCAGTGTATGGAACTATTTATCTGGGAATTATATATACCGTACTCCATTTTTACAACACTATTTATCTGGGCACTTTGTGGTGTTATCTGGCCATTGAATATACTGTATTTCTGGCTAGTGTACAGCACTATTTATCTGGGCAATTTGTGGCGCAATCTGGGCATTAAATATACTGTCCTTCTTGCCAGTGTACGGCACTATTTGTCTGGAAATTGCATATACTAATGTATGTATTTCTAACTAGTATACAACACTAGTTATCTGGGCACTTTGTGTGTTATCTGATCATTGTATAGTATATAATTGTATTTGCTGTATTTCTGGTCAGTGTATGACACAGTTTATTTGGGCACTTTTAGGAATTATCTGGGCATTCTAAATACTGTAATTATGGTTAGTGTATCACACAATTTATCTGGACACTTTGCGGCGAAATCTGGGCATTAAATATACTGTCCTTTTTACCAGTGTATGGCACTATTTATCTGGGAATTATATATACTGTATTTTTGCAAAGTGTATGACACTATTTATTTGGACACTTTGGAATTATCTGGGCATTATGAATATTGTATTTATGGTTAGAATATGACACACTTTATCTGGGCACTTTGTAGTATTATCTAGATATTGTAAATATTTTTTTAACCAATATACTACATATCTGGGCACTTTGTGGAATGATCTAGACACTATAAATGCTGTATTTATGGCACTATTTATCTGGGGACTTTGTGGCGTTATCTGAGCATTGAATACACTATATTTCTGACAAATATAGTTATCTGGGAACTTTGTGTAGTTATTTGTGCATTGTAAATACTGTATTTATGGCGAGTGTACCACACTATTTATCTGGGCACTTGGTGGTTATCTGGGCATTATCGCAGCGTACCTTGATTCTGTTTATTGTATAGGGCTGATAAGTAGACTTCTTCCATCTTCTTGCACAGGACGCCCTCCTCCACGTCCCCATTAACTTTCACTAAAACATTCGGCTGCGCTGAAAACCATGTCTCTAGTCTTTGCCAGTTATCGAGGAAACCTTTTATCCTGCAAGACAAAGATCTCGTTACCCACGTGAACAGATCCATGGTGTATATGCACCCACAATACTATATCCTACATCTCCCCCCACGCTACGGCCAGGCTCACACCTATTGGGGTTCTGGCTGATGAGAGCGCGTCTAGACATGACTACCGCAATCGTACAGCAGGACATAGATCTGCATGAATATCAAACGGTAAAAAAAGAAGAGCAACTCATTTTTCATGTAATTAGTCCTGCAAAAAAAAATAAAATCTTGGCATATTGGAGATCCCACACAGTGTACTAGAGCACACAAAAAAACTGATATTGCCTATTTTCTTCATATCACTTGTCAGCTTTGCTGTACATACTGAGACAGCGTAGCAGAGTCATCTCATTAGTACTAGAGAGTGGGGGTGGTAGCCACAGGCCTATTGTGCAGTTAGAGGCCTAGATAAGGCTCTATGCTGTACCCCTGTCTCTCCTGGTCACTGAACTCAATCACTTCTTTGCTTTTTGCGGGATTCACTTGTCAGCTTTTCAATGTAGACTGGAACTGGATGACCATAGTCCTTTCATAATCAGTAGAAAAAAAGGCTCTGTATATAGCTTTCCTTCACTCTCTGGTCTCTGGGGAGGATCTGTACTCCATTGCTTCCTTGAGACTGTACTAATTTTTGACATAACTCTGTCCTTTAACTCCTATTTACTGCAGCAGCTATAAAGTACCCTCCCTGCTGCACTGCACATACACACAATATAATACTCAGTATGCAGCTCCTGACTCTGATGAGAAGGGTGCCGCACTCCATTACCTCATTGCTCGTTATGCAATTCTCTTTTTCAGCTGTGCTGTATAGACTGAGACAGAATGATCAGAGTCATCTCATTATCATTAGCACGTGGATCAGCTAATGACAGCTCTATTATACTGCTGGGAGGCTAAGATAATACAGGACAGTCTCATTAGAGACAATCAACCTCAAAATTAGAACGCCCCGGGGGGGGGGGGTGTCAGTGCTCAGACACTGCATATAACACTATATATGTGCACATAGTAAAGTACATAACACCCAGTACACAGATTAGCATACGGCTCATATATAACAGACCTGGGCAAAGTGCGGCAATCGGACCGGGCTGAGACAGCCAAACGCCCGAAAACACTAGTCCGCAGTGAATATAATGGTGGAGGACCGAACCACCGGATCCTTCCACTACTCACAGCGTGTGCGACTGAGACAGCAGACGTGATGTCATCACTCCATCACTTCTGCTGTGTGGAGTCAGTGCGCACAGCAAAGACCGGAGCAGAGTGCCGGGGGAACGGGAGAGAGGTGAGTATGTGTGCTTTATTTTCTTTTTTAATGTGTGTTGGATTTGTTCCTGTATATAGAGGGATATATATGACTCATACTGTATCTATGGGTGCTGTGATAGCTCATACTGTATATAGGGAGGCTATGTATGGCTCATGCTGTATATAGGGGGCTATGTGGGAAATCATGCTGTATATATTGAGACTATGTGAGGGCTCATGTTGTATACTGGGGGTCTGTAAGGGCTCATACTGTATACAGGGGGCTATGTGAGTGCTTATACTATATACAGGAGGCTATGTGAGGGCTCATACTGTATATAGGAGGCTATTTGGAGGCTCATACTGTATATAGGAGGCTATGTGGGGAACATATTATATAGAGGAAGAGCTGTGTGGGGCTCATACTGAATTTTGGGAGGCTGTGTGATGGCTAATACTGTATATAGGGGGCTATGTGGGCGCTCATACTGTATATAGAAGGCTATGTGGGCGCTCATACTGTATATAGAAGGCTATGTGGGCGCTCATACTGTATATAGAAGGCTATGTGAGGACTCATACTGTATATAGAAGGCTATGTGAGGGCTCATACTGTATATAGAAGGCTATGTGAGGGCTCATACTGTATATAGAAGGCTATGTGAGGGCTCATACTGTATATAGAAGGCTATGTGAGGGCTCATACTGTAGATAGGGAGGCTATGTGATGGCTCATGCTGTATATAGGGGACTATGTGGGAAATCATGCTGTATATATTGAGACTATGTGAGGGCTCATGTTGTATACTGGGGGTCTGTAAGGGCTCATACTGTATACAGGGGGCTATGTGAGTGCTTATACTATAATACATGGAGGCTATAATGTGAGGGCTCATATACTGTATATAGGAGGCTATGTGTGGCCTCATACTGAATTTTGGGAGGCTGTGTGATGGCTAATACTGTATATAGGGGGCTCTACTCCTCTTTGGTCAGACCTCATCTGGAATACTGTGTCCAGTTTTGGGCACCACATTTTAAAAAAGACATCAACAAACTGGAGCAAGTTCAGAGAAGAGCCACCAGAATGGTGACCGGTCTGCAAACCATGTCCTATGAGGAACGGTTGCAGGATTTGGGAATGTTTAGCTTGCAAAAAAGAAGACTGAGAGGAGACTTAATAGCTGTCTACAAATATCTCAAGGGCTGTCACATTGTAGAAGGATCATCTTTATTCTCATTTGCCAAGGAAAGACTAGAAGCAATGGGATGAAACTGAATGGGAGGAGACACAGATTAGATATTAGAAAAAACTTTTTGACAGTTAGGGTGATCAATGAGTGGAACAGGCTGCCACGAGAGGTGGTGAGTTCTCCTTCAATGGAAGTCTTCAAACAGAGGCTGGATAGACATCTGTCTGGGATGATTTAGAGAATCCTGCTTTGAGCAGGGGGTTGGACCAGAAGGCCCAGGAGGTCCCTTCCAACTCTACCATTCTATGATTCTATGATTCTATGTGGGCGCTCATACTGTATATAGAAGGCTATGTGAGGGCTCATACTGTACATAGAAGGCTATGTGGGGGCACATATTGTATAGAGGGAGAGCTGTGTGGAGACTTATTCTGTATATAGGAGGCTATGTGGGGGCTCCTACTGTATATAGGAGGTTATGTGGAGGCTCCTACTGTATATAGGAGGTTATGTGAGGGCTCATACTGTATATAGGAGGCTATGTGGGGGCTCATACTGTATATAGGAGGCTATGTGGGGGTACATATTGTATACAGGGAGAGAAGTGTGGGGTCTCCCACTGTTACAGGATACTGTTTTATGGAATAATGCAGTTTACTACACTATTCCATACCGTTATTTGTAGTATACTACGTACACGGTTGGGCTCTGCCCGTTCCAGCAGTTATCACATAACCATGAGGATGCACTTTGTACACTTGCTGTTGAGGGTGATCTGCCTTGTTGCCCATTGCCAGATTGCCCTCATCATAAGCAGCGTACCGGGCAGGGAGGGGGGCCCAGCCACATGTCTTTCACAGAGGCCCAAAGCTGTCAGTGTCCGCACCTGGCCCCCACTTATTTAGGTAAACTTGTCATCTTACTAGGGGGAATTTGTGGTCACCAGATGAATAAAGTAAAAAAGTTGTCACCTAGGCCTGAGCGGAAACTGTATCACTATTTTCCGCTCAGGCCTAGGTGACAACTCATGGTTATGAGACGAACACTTTAAGTGACATGTATCAGGACAGATGGTCAGGATGCAGCGGTGTACACGAACATGTTATTGCAGCATTTATTTTGCATGTGGCGGAGGTGTGACTACCCAGCACACCGACATTGATGGCTATGGAGGAAAAAAGAAGACATGAGCAGAAATCTCCAAATCCATCGCAAAGTACCAATGTGAATCGCAAGTCTATCTGCTGCCGTAAAGTGAGTCATCTGAAAAACTGCCGCAAAATAAGTGATCGGCGCTCGCTGCTGCCGGCTGTGTAACGCGGCTCCTGATTGTGCTCCGTTTCCATCTGGATGAAGACAGATACTCTGGTCGGGGGGCTCCTACCTGTGCGGTATCTGGTGTATCGGAGGGACGTCTCCTGCACCCGCATCCTTCCACCTGTGGATAATAATTACAGGGGTGTTACAGCTTATTTATCTGACAGACGCCATTAGGATGCAGGGTAAACTGCAATCCTAAATTTAAGGGGGGCTTTCTGAGATGACAGGAGAAGGGTCTGCCTTTTTTCCTTAGCAGAAGCAGCGCCCCCCATGTTGCCGGCATTGCAGTTAGGATCATAACTACTGACCGCCATACTTATATCCCTCGGACACCAGGGCACGCTGGCGTTTGTAGTGCTGCGTACCCACAGTTCCCTCTTACCCATTGTTGCGGTGGCGGCGCGCTGTAACACTGCCGTGTCTGACACCTCTATGAAGGCGATGAAGTCCAGTCCCGGGGAACGCGTCGGAGGCTCCGCAGGCGCCGCCGGATCTTCCACTAAGGCCGATGCTTTATTCTTCTTGTTTTTTGCAGCAGTTTTCTCCGGATCGTCTCCGGTCAGAGATCTTTCCAGCAGCTTCGCCTGATTCACAGTGGCTGGAAATCCATCCAGGATCCATCCTGCAGTTCGCTGGGAGACGCCTGCAAGTGAATTTGCTTTTTTACCTCTGGTCATTGGATTTCATTTTAAACTTGGGGGGAGGGAGTGAAGACACAGCCTCAGACAGTGAGGAGAAGACAGAAGTGGTTTATTACCGTATCTGTCTTCTCTTTAGCCGGATACATAGCACTCAGTGAGCGTGATGTAACAGATAGAAGCACTGGCACTGCCGATGCTTCCGTCGGACCTGACTAGCAGATCTAGATCAGTCCTGTCAGTGACTTTTATCACTAAACGGAGCCGTTTTTCCCCTGTAACTGGGGCTCCTCTGGATGCTCCAGTTACAGTGGAAATCATAAGAATATTGATATTCATTCAATGTCTCCCCCAAGATCTTTTATGAACTTTTGGGGTACAAAACAATTATGCAAATAAAATAAAAAAAATACACACGTATTGAATATATAAAGTGAAAATAAAAATATAAAACACACATGTATTAAATACATAAAGTAAAAAAAAAATACACACATATTAAATATATATAAAAGTACAAAAAATACACATGTATTAAATATAAAGTAAAAAAAATAAAAACACACGCATTAAATATATAAAGTAAAAAAATTAATAAAAATACACACGCATTAAATATATATAAAGTAAAAAATACACACTTTTGGTATCACTGTGTGCGGCTTTAAGAAAAAAAAAATCGTAATAGTAAAATCAATGCTTTTCGGTCACTTTGCTTCCCCAAAAACATTGAATAAAAAGGAGATCAGAAAGTTGAAAGGACCCCAAAATGTGATAATAAAAACTGAATTTCATACCGTAAAAACAAATTGTGATACAACGCTATGGACTGAAAAACAAAGTTATAGCTCCTGAAAGGCGAGAAAAAAATCAAAAGCGAAGAGGGGCCTTTTAGGAGTCTGAACCCCAGGGGTCCGGTAGGGGCATGAGCCCATGAGGGCACAGCTGTATCAGGCGGTGTATGTGGCGATCTACGGCACTAATTTAGCGGCCGTTCATCACCCGACCTGATGAGACGACGTCCTCACGTGAACCTCGGCGGCGATTGTTCTGCTCTCAGAATTCTCAGGAGACGAGCGATGAGACGTCAGATGAGATTCTCAGAAATCTGTTTATCTACGAGGTGTTTTTTCCACTGTAGGAGTGATTTCGTGAGCCTGTCATATGAGATCACGCTGTGGCACTCCATGATAAGAGTTAACCCCTCCATCTTGGTAACACACAAGAAGCATCTTGTCCTCAAAAAAAAAAAAAACAACAAACATGGCTGCCTTCTTCCAAAAACAGCGCCTGCCCAAGTCAACAGGTTGTGTGCGGTATTGCAGCTCTGGGCTATTCATATTCAATGGAGCTGCAATATCAGACCCAACCTGTACACAAGGGTGGCGCTGTTTTTGGAAGAAGGCAGACATGTTTTTCTAACCCTTTAAAGAAAGTGTTAAATGATGTTTTAATATATCTTGATTGAAGTCAGAGAGTTTAGATTGTCTGATACACAACGCCAAAGCTCCCGCACAGACATGGATTTACAACATACAATCCTAGCTGTTGGCCGCTGCCTATATCTGAGTACTCCGTGAGCTCCCCTGCTGCCCCTAGTGGTGATGGCCTAAAAGGTAAGAAGATTAAAGGGATTTTCCAGGACTAAGATGTTGATGCCCTATCTACAGGATCCAATTATATTAGCTGCATTACCAAGAACGGCCACTACACGGTGTATAGAGCCAAGACAACAAAGCTCTGTACACCGCGCGGTGGCCGTTCTCAGTACTGCATCTCTGATTACATTCATTTCAATAGGAGACGATCTGCAGTACTAGAGAAAGGCCACTAGACAGAGTATAGAGCCAGAACATCAACGCTTCATACACCGCGTGGTGGCCGTTCTCAGTACTGCATCTCAAATCATTTTCACTTCAATAGGAGATGAACTGCAGTACTGAAAACGGCCACTACACGGTGTATAGAGCCAGAACAGCAAAGCTCAATACACCACGTGGTGGCCGTACTCAGTACTGCAGCTCTGATCACATTCACATCGATAGGAGATGATCTGCAGTACCAAGAACGGCCACTACATGGTCAACGGAGCTGTGCCATTCTGGCTCAATACCCTGTGTAAACAGCTGATCGGTGGGGGAGGCGGGTGTCGGACCTCCACAGATCTGACATCCAAGCATGGGTCCTGGAAAATCCCTTTAAGAAGGCTTTAAACTGGGAATTACAAAACAAAAATATTGATCTTACTTGATGGCTTCAACCAGGATTTCGACAAGCAGCTCATCTGACACCGGCTTTCCTTTCCTCAACTGTTTCTCCATCATCCCTCCGAGCTGAGCCCGCCGGGAGAGCTTCAATAAAGTAGAATAAAGTAGATTAAAGGACGGCCGAGGAGAAACGCACAGTTCTGTGCTAATTATCTACACCCCCCTTGTCCAATGTGAGACCATTATGGAGAATTTAGAAGGGAGTTATGGTTTATTGTAACGTTGGGGTCACTAACAGAGAAAAAAGCGAAACAAATCCGCATCACGATTCATTACTGGGGATTTCTGTATCGATGTAGCATAAATATGGCGTACGGTTAACCCATTAGTCTCCGGGCCTCTATGACCAAGAACATTTCTTACTTTTTTTGCTTCTTCTCTTTGCACCATCCAGAATTAAATTTTTTTTCATTTTATGTGTGAACATTTTTTATTTATTTATTTATTTTTTTGCCGCTGTTTTGGGGAACATGTTTTATATTTAATTATTATTGTTATTATTTTTTTGTATTCATTGTGACGCAATTACAGGGAAAAAATAACGATTTTTAGTTTACCGTAGTTTTTGGTCTATAGTTATTTTTTTTTTTTTATGTTCTATACACGGTTTTATTTTTTTTATTTATATAAAATGTGTCCCCTAAGGGATCATAAAGGATCTTTTTTTGCTTTTTTTTCCACTGTAACTTGGGGATCTATAGGAGCCGCAGATAAAAGGCAATACAGCCTCCTGTGCCTGGCGGGTCCGCTAGGATCATGTGATCGCCAGGTCCTACAGATGCTTCTGTTCGCTATTGTTTCCTGAGCGTTATATAGCTGGCAAAGGAGAAGGCAGACGCGTTAATAAACCGCTTCTGTCTTCTCCCCAGGGACCGGACCGCCTCCTGCTAGATTGCTGGAATTTTAACCCCGAACTGTAAATTTACAATTGCGCACGGTTAAAACTGAGCGTTCCGAAAACTCATTTTACAATTTAAAACTTTCTTTGAGTCTTTGTAAAAACTTCATTCCCTGTTACTTGCACTGACGTTCGCTTGCACTCTACCGTTCTTTCCTTTGGTTCTGCGTGTTCTCCTGGTGACGTCGGGGTCTGCGGCTCAGACGGGTCGTCAGTCTCTGAAAGGTATTAAATTAAAGGTATCACCGTGCTGCGTCTGTACATGCAACTGCGAGCACAAGTGCAGCAATGTGGACCGACGTCCTTATGTCGTGCATATTCTGATATGTAACTGCTGCTTCCACCGGGCACTGTGACATTGCTGTATCACGTGACCGCTGCAGCCAATCACTTTTCAACACAGCGGATGTCGGATCTGATGGAAATGACGAGCGACGTCTGCAGCGGTTACGTGATGCAACAATGTCACACTGCCCGATGGAATCAGCAGTGCCGACATCTCTGGAACAGCGGCGCTGCGGCGGAGGAGTAGGCTCTGCTTTCATTCTCTATGGGTTCTGAAGTTATTGAGTGGAGGACATACAATAATGGACAACCCCTTTAAGATCTCCCAGCAAATTAGCAATTTTTCCCCCTAGTCCTTTGTATATATGTAATGTGGTGTAAATGCGTTACATTAGATACAGATTGCCACCTTTCCCGTTTGCAGCGCTGCTCCAATCCTCTGTTTACCCATGTGACTTCTGCTTTGTCACACACGGCGTGTTTCCCAATGTAAGCCTAGTGACTCGGAGCAAGGCTTAGACCGCGTTCACACTGGCACATTTCACAGACCACAAAATTCCATGTCAGGTGATTATGTCAGGGGGTCACTTACTTTTAGCAGCAGTAATACTTTCAGAGGACTGTGTTTCGGGTCCGTCTGGAGCAGTGGTAAAACTCTCCGTCATCTGTTTGGGATAAAATAAATACAAAAGACGACATGTTTAGGGTCCGGTCACAGGTAACGGCCGCTTTGTGCCCCTCATACACTGATGCAGTTTAGCAGACGAAACTACTAAAAACTACTGACTGTTGTTGTTTTAGGACATAGCATTAAGCCCCCTACCCAAGTGTAGATTGTGGTCTCTAAAAGTGATGTGTAATACCCAACACAGCCTGTAAATAAAAGTGGCGCTGTTTCTTTTAAAAAAAAAAAAAAATTACCCTTTAATGACGCCAGGTGTTAAAGCTGGACAACCTTGTACCCAGTTTACAAAAAGGCCATGGTTGTCATTATGTCTAAGTACCCATGTGTGAAAATGTTTTTTTCTGCTGCATTTTTTTTTTTTGCACCAAAATAGACTGTAGCAATGGGCGCTGACTTGCTGCGTTATTTTATGCGTCCTTTTTTCAGGCTTCACATGGAAGGTTACTGGGAAGAAAAAGCACAAAAAAAATTGCTCTCCTGTGTGTAGCGGACGCTCACTGCACACAGGATCACACAGCAGCGGACGGCCGATGCTGACAGAAGAAGATGATAACGGCGCCCACACACTGACACTGCAGGGGGTGAGAGCACACACAGTGTCACTACATGCCAGAGCTTTCTCATCCCTCTTGTGTGCAGAGGTCACTCGCTGCAGATAGGATCAAACAGCAGTGGAAGGCCAATGCTGACAGAAGAAGATAATAACGGCGCCCACACACTGACACTGCAGGGGGCGAGAGCACACACAGTGTCCGTGTGGCAGGAGCCTTCTCATCCCTCTCTTGTGTGTAGCGGCCGCTCGCTGCAGACAGGATTACACATCAGCAGACGGCTGATGCTGACAGAAGAGGATGATAAGGCGCCTACACACTGACACTGCAGGGGGCGAGAGCACACACAGTGTCAGTGTGTGCAGGAGCTTCCTCACCCCTCTTATGTGTAGAGGTCGCTCGCTGCAGATAGAATCAAACAGCAGTGGAAGGCCAATGCTGACAGGAGAAGGAGATGAGAGCGCGCACACACTGACACTGTAGGGGGCGGGAGCACACACAGTGTCACTGCATGCCAGAGCTTTCTCATGCTCTCTTGTGCGTAGCGGCCACTTGCTGCAGACAGGATTACACATCAGCAGACGGCTGATGCCGGCAGATGATAATAGCGCCCACACACACTGACATTGCCTCCTTTTGTCATCATCGGCCATCCACTGCTGTGTAATCCTGTATTCAGCAAGTGGCCTCTACACACAAGACAGGGGTGAGAAAGCTCTGGCATGCACCGACACTGTGTGTGCTCTCATCTCCTTCTCCTGTCAGCATCAGCCTCCTGCTGTTCTGTGATCCGGTGTGCAGCGAGTGTCCGCTACACACACAAAAGGGATGAGAACGATCCTGCGCACACTGACACTCTGTCTCTGCTGTATCATTGCCTACAGGCCTCCAAAGTGAGCTGTCATTCACCATGAGGGCAGATATGGAGGATGATCATTGAGAGGGCTGAACGGTGCACTGAGCACTTGGGTTTTCCAATAGTGCCCTGCAGCCCCTCGCCTTCATATCTAATAACACTGTTTATATATCAAATTAAATTACTAAAATCTACTCTACAAGTATGACTTTTATAGGGGCTCCCTCCCTACATAAATGTCTAAATAGTTCAATTTGAGTTTTGGGGGTGACAGATACCCTTTAAGGACCAATCGATTATTGAGATTTAGTTTTTTTCCTCCTCTTCTTCCAAAAGCCCGAACTTTTTCTATTTTTCCATTGACATAATTTATTATATATTTTGACAGACCAAACTTTTCATGGATGCTGCAATACCAAACATGTTTATTTTTTACATATATTTTTGTAATTTCTTTATTTTTAAAGGGACAAAAGAATAGTAATTTGTATTTTATTTATAGATTTTTTTTTTATATCTATTATATATTTTTTAACCTTTTTTTCCCTCTATTTTTTTGGAGGACTTTAACGTGTGATGTAGTGTATATAGATCATGGTGTTCTATCAAGTTCATCCTATAGAAGAAGTCTCATGCACACTATAATTTAGGTGCTGCTGAGGAAAAAATTATCAAATAGTAAAAAGATACCTCGAGCACACTCCAAACCAAGAAAAAAATCAGAAGATATGTGGTATACGTAGAAAGTCTTTATTTAAGCAATCCAATAAAGCTCCAGAATTAGAAAATTAGGAATTCACAGCCCCAACGTTTCGGCCTAATGGCCTTCATCAAGGGGATTTATGCTGTTTGAATAAATGTAACATAAAGAAAAAAATCATCATATGCAAAAATAATATAGGATTATATTATAACATATATTACCTAACGTTCTGATTTAATTCATATGATAAAGAAGAACTAATACAGAGTAGTATTTCAATATTTGCAGATGACACTAAACTCTGCAGGGTAATAAATACAGAGGAGGATAATTTTTATATTACAGGAGGATTTATGTAAACTAGAAGCTTGGGCTGATAAATGGCAAATGAGCTTTAATGGGGATAAATGTAAGGTCATGCACTTGGGTAGAACAAATAAGATGTATAATTATGTGCTTAATTGTAAAACACTGGGCAAAACTGTCACTGAAAAAGACTTGGGTGTATGGGTGGACGACAAACTCAAATTTAGTGGCCAATGTCAGGCAGCTGCTGCCAAGGCAAATAAAATAATGGGATGCATTAGACGAGGCATAGATGCTCATGAGGAGAACATAATTTTTTACCTCTTACAAGTCACTGGTGCACCACACTTAGAATTACTGTGTGCAGTTCTGTCTCGGTGTATAATAAAGACATACTGAACTGGCGGTGCAGAGAAGAGCGACAAGGTTATTAGAGAACTGGGGTCTGCAATACCAAGACAGGTTATTTACACTTGGGTTATTTTAGTTTTGAAAAAAACGAAGGCTTATGGGTGATTTATTAAATGTACAAATATATGAGGGGACAGTACAAAGACCTTTCTAATGATCTTTTTACTCTTAGACCTGTGACGTGGAGAGGGGCATCCTCTACGTCATGGAGGAAAGAAGGTTTAGCAATAATCACAGACGCAGATTCTTTACTGTACGAGCATGAGACTATGGAACTCTCTGCCGTCTAAATGTTGTAATGAATGATCCTTACAAAATTTAAGAGGGACTGGTTTGCCTTTCTTGAAAAGTATAATATTTACAGGCTATTTTCATAGTTTCCTAGATACAGCTTGATCCAGGGAGCTAGTCTGATGCCGTATGTGAGTCGGAAGGAATTTTTTTCCCAATGTGAAGCTTACTGTTTGCCACTTGGGGTTATTTTGCCTTCCTCTGATCAAATGTTAGGCAGGTTAGGATAGGATATGGGTTGAACTAATGACTTAAACGTCTTCCTTCAACCTTAATAACTATGTACTATGTACTTTACATAAAATTCGTATAATAGAGATATATTTCACTCAAAACATTTAATTTTTGCGATATAACCCAGGAGAAAAACTCCTATATTGAATACGTTTATTCCATAAATGATAAATAGCAATTGGTACAATATTATTTGTGACCTTAATGTGTCAGGTAATCAGACCGTCAGCAATAACAGTAATGTCTTGGGACCATCTCTATGATACACTGAAGTTTCAGGGAGTGCTTCTGTATGGTGCTAAGTATACATCATGAACACAATAGTAAGATTAATTGCCGTACTAGTATATGGAACAAAAGAACAAAAAACAAGCGAACTAAACCAAAAGGGGAAACAGAATACTGAGGATTCAAGAGAGGGATGGGAAACTGATAACGAGAGTCATGACCCAGAGGATTGCAGTCCGTAGGTGATATGAAACTGGAATGCAGACTCATGATCCCATAGTAATCAGCCTAGAAAGAAAACCAAAAGGGTGCACATATTTACCTGTGATCATATGAGAGACGTGCGCGGTGAAGTCCGGTGAAGCTCTGTGCTAGTTGTGCCCTTCTTATACGAGCGGTGCGTTGTGCCATTTGATTTCTTACTGATTAGCCGTAAGTGAGACTCTCTGCGGTCGCAAAGGGGTGCTGACGTCACACACATGCGCATTCGTATCTGGTGATCACTTATATGCTTTTGAGCCCCCAGTGGTGCACTGAGCTAATGGTATGAGAAAATCTTATTGTATATATGATGAGAGCCCATTGGGGACACGCTAAGTCATCTGTAGATAAAAAGAAAAAAGAACCAAAATTCTATAATAAATCTAATATTCAATATTCAATACTTATTCACAACAAGAGGATCTAGGAGAAAGCCTCATATTCCCTATTCATGCCCATTGGTTCCAGCGTTTGTAGTGTGAAAATCCAGAGGACTACCACAGAGATCGAGTGTATAAATGGCGGGATACCGGCTCATACAGAGAGAGGCGAGGCTACCGTCGTGGTTATTCATCAACTTCATCGGGCTCAGAAAACGATTCCTATACACGTCCCTCGAATCCTTCTTTTTTAGGCCAACGAAGGAGTCGGCAACCAAGAGGATCACGCGGAGGGGACAGAGACACCCCAAATGTGGACAATTACCAAATACGGACTCGGTCCCAGGTAGAGACTCCTTGATTGTTTACAATATTTCTTCTTACAATTTATCACCATTGGAACATAATGTTTTACAGAAGGGGTTGTCTCTATGCCCCACACCCCCTTTCAACGGTTTCAGGTTGGATCAGGAGTTAAATCGGTTTTTTAGATTGTTGCGCCTTAAAGTACATTTCAGTAGCATCCCAGACGACGAGTCTATTATAGACACCACCGCTGATAACATGTCTCAATTTAAATTTAAGGAGTTGGGGTTGCATACACCTAGTAGTTTCCAACCGCCACGATTTTACCATCCAATAGAGACCTATATCTCTCTGGTGAAAAACGACATTTTGGCTCTTTCTAAGAACATACACAAAGGCCTGTTACGAGTTCAGAGGAACCTATCTCCTCTAGAAACAGCGGCTATCAGATCTCTTCAGGATAATGCGAATATAAGAATAAAACCCGCTGACAAGGGTGGAGCAGTGGTAGTAATGGACAAAATCCATTATATGAATATAATTACAAATCAGCTAAACGATCCAGCAACCTACACTCCCATAGATAGGGACCCTACCAGCACAATAAAGGCTGAAATTAAAAATCTGGTTGAGAAATACACTGCTTAGGGTATCATTGATACCAAATTAAGTGAGTATTTGATCAATAAACATCCTATAATACCGGTCTTCTATATTTTACCCAAAGTGCATAAGAACCTCCAAAACCCACCCGGCCGTCCTATAGTAGCGTCAATTGACTCGATTCTTTCTCCCCTTTCAATCACATTGGATCGTGTGCTGACTCCATTAATGACTCATATTGTATCGTATCTGAAAGACACCACTGATTTCCTTACCAAATTGAAAGAAATATGTCCAATACAGTCAGATTGTATATTAGTGACACTAGATGTCAATAGCCTATATACCAGTATAGACCATAAAAGGGGTATTGAGGCCTCTCAATTATTCTTTACACAATACTCCACACTGACTCAACAACAAATAGAATTTTGTTTAGACGTAATGACAATTGTCCTTTATCGTAATTTCTTTCTCTATGCCGACCAGTTCTATATCCAGCGCACTGGCACCGCCATGGGCTCGAACATGGCGTGCCCGTACGCTAATATTTACATGGCTATTTTTGAAGAGACACACATCTATAGTCACCGGCTGTTTCACACACATGTGAAATTTTGGAAACGTTTCATCGATGATGTCTTCATGATATGGCATGGGGATGAATTGTCTTTGAAAGAATTTGTTAATGACATCAATTCTATGATACCTAATTTGACATTCACCATGCAGTACAATAGTACTGACATTAGCTTCCTTGACACCTCCGTCAAGTTGAATACTGATGGAACTGTAAATATAGACCTCTATACGAAGCCAACTGACAAAAACAGCCTGCTACATTTTAGCAGCTGTCACCCTCCACATATAAAAAAGTCATTACCCCGTTCCCAACATCACCGGGTAGCACGAATAGTATCTAATCTGGATATCAAAAAACAAAGACATAAAGAAATGACAGAAAAATTCTGTGAAACGGGGTTATCCTTTATCATTGGCATCACCGGTGACTACCACACCTGACATGCCTTCACATGATATCACACGGAATCAAAATAGAATACCTTTTGTCACTACTTTCCACCCGTTTATACCTGCGTTCAGGGATTGCATCAATAGACATTGGACATTACTCAACAAAGCATATCCAGACATTATAGAATTCAGAGACCGCCCATTTATGTGTTACAAGAGACCTCCGAATTTACGTAGTCTCTTAGTGAAAGCGGATATCGGATCCGGCAGAGTACACAGTGGACAGAGGACTTTCTCTACCCCAAAGAAAGGCACGTTTCCGTGTTTGCATTGTTTACAATGCTCAAACATAACAAAGGGTAGTTCATTCACCCATCCAAGATCAGGCAGAGTCTATCAGATTCACAATTTTTTCACTTGTGATTCCACATATGTGGTTTATTGATTAAGTGCCCATGCGGTCTCGGATATGTTGGTGAGACTACCCAACATATCCGGGACCGCATCTCCCAGCACAAATCCACTATCAGATGCAGGAAGTTAATGTTACCAGTGCCAGCCCATTTCATAGCCATGGGGCATAATGTTTCCCAATTAAAATACCAGATCATAGATCATGTCCCTGTTCCACGCAGGGGGGGGAGACAGGATCAAGTTGTTAAAAATTAGAGAAGCCTTTTGGATTTTCACACTACAAACGCTGGAACCAATGGGCATGAATAGGGAATATGAGGCTTTCTCCTAGATCCTCTTGTTGTGAATAAGTATTGAATATTGAATATTAGATTTATTATAGAATTTTGGTTCTTTTTTCTTTTTATCTACAGATGACTTAGCGTGTCCCCAATGGGCTCTCATCATATATACAATAAGATTTTCTCATACCATTAGCTCAGTGCACCACTGGGGGCTCAAAAGCATATAAGTGATCACCAGATACGAATGCGCATGTGTGTGACGTCAGCACCCCTTTGCGACCGCAGAGAGTCTCACTTACGGCTAATCAGTAAGAAATCAAATGGCACAACGCACCGCTCGTATAAGAAGGGCACAACTAGCACAGAGCTTCACCGGACTTCACCGCGCACGTCTCTCATATGATCACAGGTAAATATGTGCACCCTTTTGGTTTTCTTTCTAGGCTGATTACTATGGGATCATGAGTCTGCATTCCAGTTTCATATCACCTACGGACTGCAATCCTCTGGGTCATGACTCTCCGTTATCAGTTTCCCATCCCTCTCTTGAATCCTCAGTATTCTGTTTCCCCTTTTGGTTTAGTTCGCTTGTTTTTTGTTCTTTTGTTCCATATACTAGTACGGCAATTAATCTTACTATTGTGTTCATGATGTATACTTAGCACCATACAGAAGCACTCCCCTGAAACTTCAGTGTATCATAGAGATGGTCCCAAGACATTACTGTTATTGCTGACGGTCTGATTACCTGACACATTAAGGTCACAAATAATATTGTACCAATTGCTATTTATCATTTATGGAATAAACGTATTCAATATAGGAGTTTTTCTCCTGGGTTATATCGCAAAAATTAAATGTTTTGAGTGAAATATATCTCTATTATACGAATTTTATGTAAAGTACATTAGTTCTTCTTTATCATATGAATTAAATCAGAACGTTAGGTAATATATGTTATAATATAATCCTATATTATTTTTGCATATGATGATTTTTTTCTTTATGTTACATTTATTCAAACAGCATAAATCCCCTTGATGAAGGCCATTAGGCCGAAACGTTGGGGCTGTGAATTCCTAATTTTCTAATTCTGGAGCTTTATTGGATTGCTTAAATAAAGACTTTCTACGTATACCACATATCTTCTGATTTTTTTCTTGGTTTTGAGTGTGCTCGAGGTATCTTTTTACTGTTCTATCAAGTTCAGCCACAATGTCGATTTGACATCAGTGGGGGCATTCACCATCGGTTCCCCGCAATAGTGTCGCAGGGAGCCGATGGGAGGTGGCAAGTGAGCACTGGCAACAGCGGCTTCTAAATGACTAAGACCAACGATCGGAGATCATCTCTGGACGCAGCTGTTTGAGGCAGGTGCAAAACCGGCATTTTCGTGAGTGGAGCAGGCTCTGATCCGGAGCCCGCTCCATTCACTCTGACCCGCGTCATTAAGCATGTATCAGTCATGGATGAATGGTGAATGGGTGGCATCTTACTTAGATGGCGCAGCCACCCTACACTTTTTGCACAGTGCACCATGGCTGTCAAAATGGTGTCTATTACATCTGTAACAACAGAAGGAAAATATGTGAGTTTCCGTCCACCGTCCGTCGTGTGCTTTACCTTATTGTCACCCACTTCCTCAGTATTCGTTGCAGGAACCTCAACCTCTTCCATTTCATCCTCATTATAGGCCTTTATAGACACCTGCACCAGGTCATCCGCACTCAGCACCTGGACGCCGTATGCTGCCACGAGAGAGCACAAGCACAGCTTAGGGGATTCTTGAGCTCTTGTGTCTCTATGTAGCACACATTCAGAAGAAGTAGCAGCTTATAGCACAATATACAGCAGTACTGAGTAGTGTAGCTGTAAATCCATCACTGGGGTGAGAGAGAACACTTACTAGAAGAAGCAACTTAGAGGACATTATACTCCAGTACTGAACAGGTTAGCTGTAAATTCATTCCTAGGGTGAGTTATAACACCTACTACACAGCAGCAACATGTAGGAAATTACACAGCAGTACTGAGCAGTGTAGCTGTGACAAGTTCTGGGATAAAATAGGCACTTACAAGAAATTGGTAGCATACAGGACATTATGAATCAGTATTGAGCAACAAAGCTGTGAATTCAACACTGGGGCAAAATAATTCACCTACCAGAATCAGCAGCATGGATGACATTACACTACAGTACTGCACAGTTGTGAATCCGGCACTGGAGTGAGAGTGAACATTTACTAGAAGCAGCAACCTGAACGACATTATACTGCACTACTGTGAATCCAGCACTAGTGTGAGAGCGAACATTTACTAGAAACAGCAACATGAAGGACATTGTACTGTACTAATGAAGTGTACCTGTGAATCCAGCACTGGAATGAGAGCGAACATTTACTAGAAACATAAGCATAAAGGACATTATACTGCACTACTGAAGTGCACCTGTGAATCCAGCAGTGGAGTGAGAATGAACATTTACTAGAAGCAGCAACATGACGGACATTATACTGCACTGCTGAAGTGTACCTGTGAATCCAGCACTGGAGTGAGAGTGAACATTTACTAGAAGCAGCCACATGAAGGACATTATACTGCACTACTGTAGTGTACCTGTGAATCCAGCACTGGAGTGAGAGCGAACATTTACTAGAAGCAGCAACATGACGGACATTATACTGCACTGCTGAAGTGTACCTGTGAATCCAGCACTGGAGTGAGAGTGAACATTTACTAGAAGCAGCCACATGAAGGACATTATACTGCACTACTGTAGTGTACCTGTGAATCCAGCACTGGAGTGAGAGCGAACATTTACTAGAAGCAGCAACATGACGGACATTATACTGCACAAATGAAGTGTACCTGTGAATCCAGAACTGGAGTGAGAGCGAACATTTACTAGAAGCAGCAACATGAAGGACATTATACTGCACTACTGTAGTGTACCTGTGAATCCAGCACTGGGTTTCGTTAAAACACCTAAAATAAAGGGCAGTGTAGCTATGAATCCAGGTCTGTAGCGAGATACACACAGACCCACGCTGCTCCCTTATCTGTGCTTCTCTTTCACGCTGTTCCTCCTCTTTCTTCTCAATAGACTTGTACAGGCAGCTGTAATCTCAGTAAGCAGTCAGTCTGACTTTACATGAGCAGGACAGATTGAGAGGATCAGGGTGTAAGGGGAGGAGAAGTGTTTCATAAGTGGAGAAAAGCTATATTTCTGTGATCAGATATACAGGTGCTTCTCACAAAATTAGAATATTATCAAAAAGTGAATTGATTTCAGTTAATGACTTTTTGGGTTTTCATTGGCTGTAAGCCATAATCATCAACATTAACAGAAATAAACAAGTGAAATAGATCACTCTGTGTGTAATGACTCTATAGAATATAGGAGATTCACTTTTCGTATTGAAGAACTGAAATAAATTCACTTTTTGATGATATTCTAATTTTGTGAGAAGCACCTGTATTATAAAGTTTCTTATATTCATCACTTGCACTAACGATTTACGCAAAATGGCAATGAGACATTATGCTTTATCCTCGTACACTATGAGCCGTACCTTGTGCTAGATGCTTCAGGCAGGTGCTCTTTCCAGAAAAAATATTTCCAAGGATGCAGCCTTTAATGGGGAACGGAGGAAACCCGGGGGCTGCTGTTGGTGGTGGGGGAGGATGGACGATATTCATCAGTCTGTGAACTAAATGGCCCAGAATGTTATTATTGGGGGCAGGCTTGATGGCCGCTGTATCGGATGATATCCACTCTCCAGTCATGGTCTGTGAAAGAACAAGGAGAAAATGTCAGACTGTGCTGAAATAGTTAATATTCATAGACAGGAGGCATTTTTTTTTAGTCTAGGGGTTATTACGAACTTTAATATTGATGACTTATCCTTAGCACAGGTCATCGATATCAGATCGGTGCAGATCAGATCGCTGATCAGCTGATCGCCGATGCGGTGGCGCACAGGAATTGTCACAGCGCCGCACACTGAGTAGTGGCCATGAGTGGTACTGCAACTTCTGTCCCATTCAAACCGTCACATTTATCTGAATGAGTAGCAGATGAATTTGTCATTTAGCTAGGGTGAAGCGCACAAAGAAAAGATAACCGCACTGAATAGGGGATGCCGTCACCACCGGGAATTGGTAACTGTTGCTGACCGCTAGACCAACGTGGACAATAGTCTTCACTTTTCCATTTTTTTTTTTTTTTGCATCTGAACCAGCATGAAATGTTGTATATCAGGTAGCAGGAGTGTAATGACTTCAGCCGACCCAAAATAATGCAGCTACTTCCTCCGCAGATGAGGGTGCAGGCATGAAGTGTCAGGAAGTGGCCGCAAGGTGCGATTATTGTGGCAAATGCACAACAGGAAACACAAGAATCTCAAGTGTTCGCTGCTCGTAGAGATACAAATCGTTCATTCACTTTCTTCTACTTGAACATAGTACAAGGGGATGTCCACTACTAGAAAAGGCCCGTCCCCAAACTGTGTCCCGCAAAGCTGGAGCCACAATAGTCCACCAAGTCTTGTGCTGAAGGCAGGGTGGATAAAAATCAATGATTTTTTTAAAAAAATCAAAAAAATCGGATTTTTTTTGATTTAAATCTGATTTTTTTGATTTAAATCTGATTTTTTTTATTTAAATCAGATTTTTTTCAATAAACTGCTTTTTGAGGAAAATATTTTACCATCCAAAGGTTCTTCCATCATGAGATAATATACTTTATTTATTTATTTTATTTGAGATAAAGCTGAGTTGTTTAACTCAGTAGAATAAAGGCTGTATATGTGTAACATTCACAATGCCATGCTCTTCCAGAGGTTTCTGTAGGATTAGTGGGCAGTTTCTCTCCTATATTATCACAGACGCTCGCTTTACTTACGCAGTTCTCAAAACTGAATTTGACTCCGCAGAGGTCCCAGCCTCTTCTTCACGGCAAAAATGTTACAACATGAACAGAGTTGAGAAAAAGACCTTAATCCTATTGTTCTACAAACCTATGAATACAGAATCAATCCCTTCAGTGCCAAGTCCAAGAAGTTAGACAATATGTTTCTGATTGTTTGGAGTGGAATAGATCTGCACAACACAAGAAGAATGTGAATCTAAGTGTGAGGAGGAGGAAGGGCAAGCAGACAAGAAAATGAAAGTGAAACTTTGAGCACAATACTGCAGCATAGCCACAGACAGACAAGTCTGGATCTGTTTGTGTGTACGATCTGAGGTTTATTACATTCTTTCCTTATAATGGCAGCAGGCCGTAAAAGAGACCCAGTTTGGGAATATTTTAATGAAGCTCCTTCGCTTATCGGTAAGGCAGGCATGCGTGCAAAATGCAAACGATGCAACAAAGAGATGCAAGGCCTGGTGGCGCGAATGAGGCAACATCATGAGAAGTGCGGTGATGAAGATGACCAAAGAAACACTTCTGAACAGGCAGGATCTTCAGGTTGGTAAACATTTTTATTGAATCCTATTTCTAAAGACTGAACTGTCATGTGTGAGAAAAATTATATTTCTTATTATTACTGCATGTTACTGTCATTTGGTACAGTTATGAAGAAAAACAAATATTCCTTTTGGGGCAGTGCTGTGTTGTGTACAATAAGCAGAAATTGTATAAACAATAAAATAACAGCATTGACTTTTTTTGTTTAGGGGAATTCATGGATTCTGGAAACTATCCACCTCCAAGATCACCATCATCCTGTTCTACAGTTTCAGAGTTATCCATCCAGGATAGTGCTTCATTAGCAACAGCATCATCATCAGACACCCACAGCCACATATCACCATCACCCAAAAGGAAGAAAAAACCTTTACCTCCTGGAACCACCAAAGATAGGTTTGAGATAAGAACTAGCAGATTAGAAAAAGAGTTGATTGATGAAAAAATTGCCCAGTTTATTTATGCAACGAACTCTTCTTTCCGTCTGACTGAGAACCCACATTTCATTAATATGGTTCAGTCACTGAGACCAGGATACAGTCCACCTAGCAGAGCTGATGTTGCAGGGAAACTCCTGGATCAAGTGTTATGACATAAGCAAATAACTTATGCTGTAATGTTGTTATTGTTTCAGTTGAATAAATCTATTTAAATTGTTATTAAGGTCAGGATTATTTTTCTCCTTCCTAAGTACAACAGAACAGTGGTGTCCAAATATGAATGATTAACCCATTAAACTGGGGAGAAAAAAGTAATATAAAAAGTGATTCTAAAAATCTTCATCTACTTGCATGTTAAAGTAGCAAGAACTAGTTTAGGTAGAAACTTTGATTTAAATCACTGATTTAAATCAAGCCTTACTGACTAGTGATTTAAATCGTGATTTAAATCGTTATTTAAATCAGTTTGATTTAAATCAAATCCACCTGGCTGAAGGTAAAGATTTCTGTACAATGGAGCTAGGGATCCGAGGCCGCCCCCTGATAACAGCCCATAGCATTATCCTCCCCCACCATCTGTACAGGGAGCAGTCAGGGGGTAACGTCCTCCTGGAATCACAAACCCAGACTCCTCCATCAGAGAAGTGAGATCCGTCACTGCACAGAACCCGTCTCCTCCAGAGTCCAGTGGAGGTGGCTTTAGGCTATGTTCACATGTCCAGTAATGATCTGTTAGAACAGATCCAGCAGAAATCCTTTATGAAATAAATTGTACTGACACAAGTTTTTAGTCCTTTAAACACAAACTGATCTCTGTCTGATTCGGGTTTGTTTTTTTTTTAACATTCGTCAAATTGTCCGGGGTAGTGCATTCCAGAAAACTGACGCAGCATGAGAGAAATCTTGGAGAAGGAGGTGGGAGGTTCAGATTATGGAGGATGTTAGTCTTAGATCAGTTGTAGAGCGGAAAGCACGAGTAGGAAGTTAGAGAGAGACGAGGAGGAGATGGTGTAGAACTGGGGAGAGCTTTGTGGGTGACAGATAATTCTGTATTGTACTCTATAGTGGAGGGGTAACCAGTGCAATGACTGACACAAGGTGGAGGCATCAGTGTAGTGGCTGGACAGAAATCCGACCCTTGTTGACTCTTTCAGGATGGATTGAAGTGGGGAGAGTTTGGTAAGAGGGAGACCGATCAGTAGAGAGTTGCAATAGTCCAGACGAAAAAGAATAAAAATCATCAGATATAAGGATTAAAGGAAAGTTTTCTGTCAAATATGACCCCATGACAGCAAGCGTGCTACTGGGAGTTATGGCTGAAACAAGCAAGGTAATTGCAATATCGGAAATATGTCGGTTTCTAGAGGGAGGAGACACGAGAATTTCTGTTTTGGAGAGATTCAGTTTCAGATAGAGGGAGGACATGATGTTAGAGACAGCGGACAGAAAATAACTGGTATTTTGTATTAAGGTTGGGGTGAGATCAGGGGAAGATGTGTATAATTGGGTGCCATCAGCATAGAGATGAGGCTGGAAACCAAATCTGCTGATGGTTTGTCCAATAGGGGCGGTATACAAAGAGAAGAAGAGGACTGAGCCCTGAGGAACCCTGACAGTAAGGGGAAGAGGAGAGAAGGAAGAGCCAGCAAAAGATACAATGAAGGAGCGGTCAGAGAGGAGGAGGAGAACCAGGAGAGAACGGTGTCCTTGAGGCTGAAAGAGCAGAGAATAGTGAGGAGGAGCTCGTTATTCACAGAGGAGGAGGAGAACCAGGAGAGAACAGTGTCCTTGAGGCCGATAGAGCAGAGAATAGTGAGGAGGAGCTCGTTATTCACAGAGGAGGAGGAGAACCAGGAGATAACAGTGTCCTTGAGGCTGACAGAGCAGAGAATAGTGATGAGGAGCTCGTTATTCACAGAGGAGGAGGAGAACCAGGAGAGAACGGTGTCCTTGAGGCCGATAGAGCAGAGAATAGTGAGGAGGAGCTCGTTATTCACAGAGGAGGAGGAGAACCAGGAGAGAACGGTGTCCTTGAGGCTGATAGAGCAGAGAATAGTGAGGAGGAGCTCGTTATTCACAGAGGAGGAGGAGAACCAAGAGAGAACGGTGTCCTTGAGGCCGATAGAGCAGAGAATAGTGAGGAGGAGCTCGTTATTCACAGAGGAGGAGGAGAACCAGGAGAGAACGGTGTCCTTGAGGCTGACAGAGCAGAGAATAGTGAGGAGGAGCTGGTAATACACAGTGTCAGCACAACTTTTTTGCTAAAGGATTTCTGCTGGATCTGTTCTAACGGATCATTACATAGACTTACATCACTCCATCCAGCGCTCGGCATTGTGCTTGGTGATGTACGGCTGCATGCAGCTGCTCTGCCATGAAGCTCCCGGTGGGGCGCAGTGTTTGTGCTGATGTTATACCAGACGAAATCTGGTCTCTGCAGGTATGAGGTCAGCAGAGAATGGTGACTTTTCTGACCTCTGCTCCTCAGCACTCGGCCCCCCACTCTGTAATGTTGCAGCGTTTCCACTTCATGACTAAGTTGCTGCCTTTCCTTCTACTTCTCAATAATATCTCTCACTGGTGATGGGGGAAGATCCAGGAGGAAGAAATGTCATGAATAGACTTGTTACCCCGGTGGCTCCTATTACAAGACCGCGCTGATATCAGTGAGCTCTGCACCACCGGCCGCTCTGTCACATGGTAGTAACTGCAGATGGCATGGCGGGGGGCCGGAGGTTATACATGAGGGGACGGATGTTATACACTGAGGAGTGAGGGGCTGGATGTCATAGATGGGGACTGAGGGGTTGCATGTTATAAAATGGGGGCAAGGGTTCAGATGTTATACACCGGTGGTGATGAAGGGGGCCGGAAGTTATATACTGGGGCAATGGGGCTGCAGGTAATACACTGGGGGGCAATGGGGCCAGAGGTTATACACGAGGAGATGGATGTTATACACTGGGGAGCGAGAGGCTGGATGTCATACATGGAGACTGGGGGGTTGGATGTTATACAATGGGAGGCAAGGGGCCGGATACACTGGGAAGCGAGAGGCTGGATGTCATACATGGAGACTGGGGGGCTGGATGTCATACATGGATACAGGGGGGCTGGATGTCATACATGGATACAGGGGGCTGGATGTTATACACTGGGGACGAGGGCTGGATGTTATACACTGGGGAGAGAGGGACTGGATGTTATACAATGGGAGGCGAGGGGCTGGATGTCATACATGGAGACTGGCGGGCTAGATGTTATACAATGGGGGGCAAGGGGCCAGATGTTATACACTGGGGAGCGAGAGGCTGGATATCATACATGGATACAGGGGGGCTGGATGTTATATAATGGGGATGAGGGGCTGGATGTTATACAATGGGGACGAGGGGCTGGATGTTATACAATGGGGACGAGGGGCTGGATGTTATACAATGGGGACGAGGGGCTGGATGAGATACCGGAAGTCAATGATTAAGAGGAGCGTCCTATACTTTTCTCCATACTGTATAGTGTGTGTCCTATAAACATCCAAGAAGATGACATCAGAGGAGTCCATGGAGCTCAGACCCCAAATTAAAGCCGGGTAGCACAAGGACACAAGCAGTACAATCATCTGTAATGTCGCCCATAGGACACGTTTTGGTTGAGATCTTCCTTAGCGTGATATAAATAATTCTAATTAAAAAGATATAGAGGAGAGAAAATAGATCCTCAGAAGAATCTGGATCTCTGGTATTTTCTTGCTGATACACAGAGAGGGAGTCTGGCAGTACCTTGTACTCCTCGTAGTCCTTCTCATCCAGCAGACCCTCCTTCTCCAGCTCCACCTGCTGCTCTGGGGTCAGATCTACGGAGGCTTCTTGGTACAGAGGTAATCCCGAGAAAAAGATTTCTTTCCATTCTCGCATTAATTTTCGAGGGATAAGTCTGAAATAAATATAATGAAATATTACAATTTTATCTGACACAGTCAGGGGTGGATTTCACACTACGGGGTAAGACTGGGGCAATCTCACCCCAAAACCACCTTATTTCTAGCTGTTACATATTGTCTGATAACATCCTCACTCCTAGGCTGGGAGACAGGATTAGCGGGGGCCGAGAGAGAGGACGGTAAGTGTATGGTCAGGGGGTCCGCATTAATGAGGGGATCAGGGCTCTGAATTTGACTTAGGTGTCTGATCTTTGGTGCGGATTAATTCTGGGGTTTGGTCCGGGGGGTGTGAATGTAATGTTGGGCTTTGGTGTACGGGGCTGCATTGTCCCCTCGCTGGGACCGGACCTGTTTGTCAGTTCTCTGTATTCTTCGATCTTTGTGACCAGGTCTACGATCTGACGGACGACTGTCTGACAGGTGGAGTAGTGCTTCTTGTATCGGGCCTCCGCTCTCTCGGCCGCCATCCGCACATACAGCTCCTGGACTTTCTGGATCTCGTCCTCGTGGTCTAGCCTGGCTTGTTCCTCAATGGCCTGTAACACGTAACATACGTGGGTCAGATCCCTGAGCTGGATGCCTGCAGTCCCCAATATACAGGACATCATGACTGATCGGGCCAAGTCTCTTCGGGATGTAATATATTCTCATCTTCACTGATGATCATGTTGCATAGATCTTATAAATACGAGCACTTTTGCAATTTACTGCTTATTAAAATTTGCAGCCGTTCTTGAGATATTAACACTTTGATTTTATTTGCATCTCGCTGCCTTGGAGACCGACCACTGCTGTCTAGCTTGTACAAAACACGCCTTGCCTCGGAGATTGACCACTGCTGATAGACAGCAGAATACGCACTGTGCTTTTGCAAGCTCTTTTCTGCTGACCTTGTAAGCCTGTTTTGAAGCCAGGCCAGAATCGCTGGAGAGCGCTGTTACCTCCTAATTCCGTCAGCTTCCGTGTTGTGTACAAGCTAGACAGCAGTGGTGGTCGGTATCCGAGGCAACGAGCTGCAAACACAAGAAAATTGTTAATATCTCAAGAACGGCTGTGAATTATAACAAGCAGTTATTGCAAAAGTGCTCGTATTTACATGTACTATTCAACACAAAATCAATATATATGGAGATGAGAAAACACTTTAAGCAATGAATGGTGAGACACAGACAGCCAAGAGATGCGCCAAATTCGTTAAAAGGCGGATGATCAAGACTTGCTGTACAAACAATCTTGATGAAAACTTACGCCTTATTTATGTGTTTTTGGACACCTTTTACTTTTTCTAAAAAAGGGGCATGACCAAACGGAAAAGGGGGTATGCTTTGTCTGAAAGGGGGGTGGTCTAATGTGTTATATTTTGGGGCCAATTTCTAGCGCAAAAGACGCCGGCTAACAGGTGGTGTAAACTGAGGTCCCGATTCATCAATTGCATTTATTTTTTTTAAATCATGTTTTTGTCTTTATTTTTGCAACAACATTCATCCAAATGGAGGACAGTGTTTGATGAATGGTGGGGAAAATCCATGGATGCTTTTTTGTTTTTCTTGTTTTTTGCTTTTACTTGTACCTTTGTACAGTAAACTCTAACAAGATCCTTTCAATAAACTTTAAAATGTCGACTGTGAAAAAAATAATTAAAAGAAAAAGATTAGACAGATTTTGGATTCCACTACTCTACTCCTTTCTTTTCCCACAGATTGACAATCTGGACATATAAAGTTTCTTTATATCACCACTGCGGTCAGTGATTGGCTGCACAGGTCGCACGTCAGAACTGGATCCTACAGTATGACATGTGGACATCTCAATCACTAGCCACATCGGTGACCCCCGGTCAATAATTTTGTTTTTCAGAATTGTGGGGCATTTTTTAAATTTGCACAGTGACCCTATTGATGCTCCATGATGTAGTTTGGGTAATTAAATCCTAATATACAGTGTAAGGTTTCACTCACTCGGCTGCTTCTGAGGTAAATCCGGAGACACGTTCTTATACAAAAAGTCCTTAGGTTTATTACATCATAAACCATATGGTAACATATAATACAACTCTTCAATGCTTCAGCTCCTGCCTGGAGCCTCGCTCTTCAGTCACAGAGACCTCTCTGTAATGTCCTGCCTTGGACACATGGAAGCCTGTCCACACTGGCAGACTCCCACCCACTCTCTTCCAGGTGCCAAACAAACTCCATTACATAGGCGTAACCCCGCCCACAGGTGAGGTCAGGATCACATGGTTTGGTCACCTGATCATGACCTCATCACAGGTCCTTCAGATACACACAACCATATACAGGTTTTTATCTTAGGTATTCAGACACATACCCCTTGGGTGTGTTTGTAGGTGACTGGACCCGCCCAGCTCTCCAAGTCACCTGGAAGCCTCCCAATATACAGTACAACTCTCAGCAATAGATCTGCTGAGCAAAACATATCCAGGCTTCCATCACAGGGCCACCCACCTCTGCGATACATACCGTCCATCCATCACATGCCTCCATGCATATCCCGAGGGCCATACACAGTGCCCCCTAGCTGCATCAGGGGTCATTACACCACATACCTCCCCCCTCTGTTCAAACTTGTGGGGTTGAACACTTGTTACCCGACCAGAGATCCTTCTCGGTCGTCTCTGCCAGTCACCCCGTCTCTCTAAGTCGGACCCTGCTACTAAACTCTTTGGTAGGCGTCTGTCCTCCGACTCTGTCACATCTGTTGCTGACGCCCCCCTGTCAGACCCCACCGCATCCCCAGCGGTCAGTACGGCGTCGCAATTCCCTTGCACCCATACGTCCTGTCTGGTCTGAGTCCTTTTTATTTCGTCCACTACAGGTTCTCCTGCTTAGGTCACTCATCACTGAGCTAACTGAGGCATCACTATTTCTACCTCTTCCATCAGGCGCTCTTCGCCTCTCAACACTACGGATTGAAGGTGGCGGCCATCTTCTTTCCATTTCTTGCAGCTCTCTGTTGACCTGCTCCCTCTCCAGTCGTAGCTGCTCTACTTCTCTCAAGTATGACACACGATACTCCAGGAGCATCCGGATATTCCCAAGGCTCTCCCTGGATCCGACAACGAGGAATGGAACCATCCCATCTTCACCCCTGACCTGGACTTCGTCATCAGCCGGAATCCTGACTCTCGTCACACCGGACTTATTCACCATCTCCTGCATCACTTTCCCAAGTCTTCCGATGACTTTCTTCACCAGATCTCTGGGCACTTGAATGATGTCTTCCACCCATCCAAGCCGACTTTGAGCCTTTCTTGCTTGCTCCAAACGTCGAGCGGCTTCGTGATTTCTCAACAGGATCATTTGCTTAGTGCGGAGACAATGTAGGTGCCTGTCCCTCAGGATAGCCACTCGCTTCATTGTGACTTCCCTAGTCGACAGTATGACTAACTGTTTCATCTCTGGCACCCAGTTCACACTAGATGCTTCTACCGCTTTTCTAAAGGCCTCATGCACCTCCTCACTGGCACATACTTCTCGCAGGTCTTCGAGTATCTCTATTACACACTTGAGACCTGACCCGTCACCTTCTTGGACAGACTGTTGGACCTCCTCGTCCTGAGCATTAGTACAGTTTTCCAAGACATCGCTCTCCCTTGTGTGCCCATCTGCATGGCACTTCCCTTGCTGGATTTCTTCTCCCATAGATTTCTGGAGCTGGGCACTATTTCCTCCTCTATCTTGAGCTCTCGGAGAACTCTATCTCGCTCTTCTGCCAAGCAGCGACACCCCTGCTGATGTTTCTCTTGTTCCTCTCTGAGCACCTCCGTCTCTTTCCATAGAGCCTTGTTCATACTCTTACATGCCGACAGATGATCTCTGAGCTTAGAGACTTCCTTCTCAGCTCCTCCACTTTGTGCTCAATCATTTGTCTCAGGACCCTTTCTCGCTCGACTGTCTCTTTCACTGTTTCTTTAAACAGCTCTATCTCATGGTCCTGCTCTCTTTTAGCCAGCACATGTCGTACCATCACCTCTTTGTTTACATTTTCGGCTGGGCACTCTTGCCTACACACACTCTGCCTCTCCAGAGTTCCGCTCTTACTTTCCCTTGCGGTCGAGTCACAGTCTGCATAGGAGTCACTCCCACTCCCCCTGTCATCCTGGAACAGCATGTTCCCCCTTAGGCAGGTCTCTGCCCCCTTTCCTGGAGCTATAGCGTTTCTCACGGTAACACGTCTTGTCACGTCCAAGTCCCCAAGTTGGTCTGACCCACACTTTCTTCTGGTCACCTGGAACTCTAGACTATCGATATTAGGTGTTACCTTCTTTTCACACATCACACCATCAGGACCCACTACAGCAGCCTGCTGTGGTGAGACTCCCTTAGGGTCATTCTTGCTCCCTTCTGAGCAATCAAGCACTCCTCTTTCCTCCCACAAATCCCAAAACCGTTTAAAGTCCTGGCCAATTACTACAGGGTATGGTAAGTCCGGGACTACAGGGACATCATGGGTAGCAATAATAGTGGACGTCTCAATGATTACCCTGGACACCGGATAATCCCTAGAGACTCCATGTCCGCAGTGGACTTCCATCTTCCTTCCGGGAATCAGATAGACAGGGAGTGTGGCGCTCACCAGTGTCACCTGGCTCCCTGAGTCCAGAAGTCCAATCACACACTCTCCATTGACTTCTACAGAACAGCTCCCTGACACCTTGTCAGATGGAAAGTCAGTACAACATCCTGGACATGCGCTGTTCGGACCCTGAACCTGGCAACCGTCCTTCAACTTAATCATCGCCACCTCTTTTCCTGCCGCCACCCCAATTTGGGATACCGCCCCCTTTTGGGACTCCGCCCCCTTTTGGGTAACCATCCCTGTTTTGGGTTGCCGCCCCCCTTTTGGGACTCCTCCCCCTCTAGGGACACCACCCAACACTGGGGTACACATCACGGCTCTTACAGGCCCCAGTCCACACTGTCCTTTTTACCACACCAGCTCCTGCTGGTACTGCCACTGCTTCCGTTGCAGCCACCAACAACCAGCACCTCCAGATGCTACTCCTAAGCTGCTGTGGCTGTTACTGCAGCTCCGGCTGCTGCAGAACCTCTTGCTGCAAGTCACTGTAGCTCCTGCTACCACAAGTCTCTGCACGCTGCGCTGTCTTGCCGCTTGTCACCTTCGTGACCCCACGAGTCACAGCCAGCCGCTTGTCACCTTCATGACTCCGCCGAGCCACAGCAAACACCTCACACGTGTTCCAGAAAAAAAAAACAGTTTCTCACTGATCTTCTCACTGATCCCGACCAGTCTAGCACGGTTGTCAAGACCGTCCCCTGTTGGCGTCAGCCACACAGGTTCCTGGAGACCTCAGCCTCAGAGGTACCCAGCAAACACAAAAATACAGTCTTTCTCACTGACCCGTCAGCACACCACAGACTCCTGTCTGTCACTCTTGGCCACAGAGATTTCCGGACACCTCCTCTCTCAGAGAGGCATCCCACAAAGGAAAAAACAGTCTCACTGACCCGTCAGTACACCACAGACTCCTGTCTGTTACCTGTTGGCCACGCAGGTTTCCAGACACCTCCTCTGAGGTATCCTCTCAACATGCTTTTTGCTTACTTCTCAATGACCCCGGTCACATAACACAGACTCCTGTCTGTCACCACTGCTTAACTGTTATGTTTCGGTAGCTGAGGAGTGCAGGTAAAAAAGGCAGTACACCAGAGAAGTTGGAATCTATGAGATTGCAGTACCCTGACTAACCACCACAACTAGAGGCAGCCGTGGAGCGTTCCTACGTTTGTCCTAGACGCCTCGTCACAGCCTGAGAAACTAACTACACCTAAAGATAGAAAGAGGAAAGCTATCTGCCCCGGAGCAGATCCCCAAAGAACATAGAAAGCCCCCAAACATGTAATGGCGGTTAGACAAGATGAAATACTGACACAGACAGAAAATAGTATGAGCAAACGTTGGGGCCCAAACTACCTAAATAAAAAAGGATAGGAAGGGCACTTACTGCAATCTCAAAAAACCCTGAAAAGCACCAACTCTACTAATTTCAAAATCACCTGAGATCACACGACCTCTACCACCTAAATTAGTTCTCTGGTGTAACAAAATCAAAACAGCAGCCACTGAAAAAACTGGAAAAAGCAAAAGTACAAACATCAGTGGCTGAACTAAACTGAGAGGGCAAAAGCCCCGGAGGGGACCCTGAAGGCCCCACAGAAGTGCAGGACAAAATGCAAAAATCAAGCACAAAAACAAAAAGAAGAAAATGTCTTATCTGTTAGCAGGAGATGCAGACACGACACAGCAGGCTACAAAGGAAACAGGACTCAAGGATTGAGACCAGAACAATTGATCACCGGCAACCCTGATGGGAAGGCGACTCCCTTACATAAGACCAGTCAGTAACACCTGATTCCCACTCCTCACAATCTTCACTGGACAGTCCAGTACCGCTTGTAACCACCAGAGGGAGCCTCTGCTCAGAACTCATTTCAAGTCCATTCACAACAGTACCCCCCCTTGAGGAGGGGTCACCGAACCCTCACTTGAGCAACCAGGTCGGTCAGGATGAGTTCTATGATACGCACGGATGAGTCTCCTAGCATGGATGTCCGAAGCAAACACCCAAGAATTGTCTTCCTGACCATAACCTCTCCACTTAACCAAATACTGGAGTTTCCGTCTAGAAAAACGAGAATTCTATATTTTCTCAACCACAAACTCCATATTGCCCTCAACCAGAACAGGGTCAGGAGGCAAAGCAGTAGGAACCACTGGCTCAACAAACCTCTTCAACAAGGACTTGTGGAACACGTTATGGATCTTAAATGTCCCTGGAAGAAGCAAACGAAAAGAAACAGGATTAAGAATCTCCATGATCTTATAAGGTCCAATGAACCTAGGCTTAAATTTAGGAGATGCCACTCTCATAGGAATATTTCTTGAGGACAACCAGACCAAGTCCCCCACTTTAAAACCGAGGACCATCAGTCCTATGCCGGTTAGCAAACGCTGGGCCCTCTCCTGGGAGAGGGACAACCTCTCCACTACCTGGTCCCAAATCTGTTGCATACGCTCCACAAACAGAGTCAACACCTGGACAGACAGAAGCCTCCGTCTGTCCTGAAGAAAATCGAGGTGTGAAACCCAGAATTACAGAAAAATGGAGACATCAAAGTGGCAGAGCTAGCTCTATTATTAAGAGCAAACTCAGCCAAAGGCAAAAAAGAGACCCAGTCATCCTGATCAGCAGACACAAAGCATCTTAGATAAGTCTCCAATGTCTGGTTTGTTCTCTCAGTTTGACCATTGGTCTGAGGATGAAACGCCGAGGAGAAAGACAATTGAACACCAAGTTTAGAACAAAAGGTCCTCCAAAATCTGGAAACAAACTGGACTCCTCTGTCAGACACAATGTTCTCAGGAATGCCGTGTAAACTAACCACGTGCTGAAGGAACAAAGGCACCAATTCAGAGGAGGAAGGCAACTTAGGTAATGGCACAAGATGTATCATCTTGGAAAACCTATCACAAATCACCCAGATGACGGTCATTCTCTGAGAAACAGGGAGGTCGGAAATGAAATCCATAGAGATATGGGTCCATGGTCTCTTGGGCACAGGCAATGGCATCAACAAACCACTAGAGCGAGAGCAAGGCTTGGAGCGAGAGCAAGTCCCGCAGGACTGCACAAATTCCCTGATATCACGAGACAAGGTAGGCCACCAAAAGGACCGACTAACCAAGTCTCTGGTACCAAAAATTCCGGGATGCCCAGCCAACGCGGAACAATGAATCTCAGACATCACACTCTTTTTCCACTGGTCCGGGACAAACAATTTTCCAACAGGGCAGCGCTCGGGCCTATCCTCCTGACACCCCTCCAGAGCAAGTCTCAAATTGGGTGAGATGGCGGAAAGAACTACACCCTCTTTCAAAATAACAGAAGGATCAGATAACTCAGGAGAGTCCGCAAGAAACTCCTCGAGAGGGCATCCGCCTTAACATTCTTAGTGCCAGGAAGAAAGGAAACCACAAAATTAAAACGTGTGAAAACAAGGCCCACCTGGCCTGTCTAGGATTGAGTCGCTTGGCAGATTCCAGATAAACCAGATTCTTATGGTCCGTAAGGACCACCACTGATGTTTGGCTCCCTCCAGCCAATGTCTCCACTCTTCAAAAGCCCACTTCATGGCCAGTAACTCCCGATTACCCACGTCATAATTACGTTCAGTAGGAGAAAATTTTCGAGAGAAAAAGGCACAAGGGTTACTTTTAGAGGTCTCTGGATCTTTTTGGGACAAAACGGCACCTGCCCCAATTTCAGAGGCATCAACCTCCACCTGAAATGGCAGAGAAACATCAGGCTGCCGTAGAACAGGAGCAGAAGTGAATCTCTGCTTAAGTACCTGAAATGCAGAGACTGCCTCAGAGGCCAATTCACCACATCAGAACCCTTTCTGGTCAAATCAGTCAATGGTTTAACAATAACAGAGAAATTACCAATAAATTTACGATAAAAATTGGCAAAACCCAAAAATCTTTGAAGAGCCTTTAATGAAGTAGGTTGGACCCAATCACAGATGGCCTGAACCTTGACCGGGTCCATTTCAATAACAGATGGGGACAAAATGAATCCCAGAAATGAGATCCTCTGTACGCCAAAAAGACACTTTGATCCCTTCACATACAGAGCATTCTCTCTCAAAATCTGGAATACAGTTCGAACATGTTTCACATGAGAGTCCCAGTCATTAGAAAAAAATCAAGATATCATCCAAATAAACAATCAGAAATTTATCCACAAAATCCCTGAAAATGTCATTCATGAAGGACTGGAAGACAGAAGGAGCATTAGTGAGCCCAAAGGGCATCACGAGGTACTCAAAATGCCCCTCAGGGGTATTGAATGCCGTCTTCCATTCATCCCCGTGCTTAATGCGAATAAGGTTATATGCCCCCCTGAGGTCAAGCTTGGTAAACCAAGTAGCGTTTTTCACCCTGGAAAACAGGTCAGAAATCAAAGGTAACGGGTATTGATATTTTACAGTAATATTGTTCAAAAGACGATAATCAATACACGGCATTAATGAACCATCCTTTTTGGCCACAAAAAAAAAAAAAACGGCACCTAAGGGTGAAGAGGATGGTCTGATATGACCCTTCTCCAATGATTCCTTGATATAAGACCGCATAGCGTCATGTTCAGGTACAGACAAGTTAAAAAGGCGACCTTTAGGGAATTTACTACCAGGCACTAATTCAATAGCGCAGTCATAGCTCCTATGGGGAGGCAAGGATGCAGATTTACTTTCGCTAAACACATCAGAAAAATCAATCAAAAAGACAGGAACATCCTGAGCCTGGGAGGAGGCAGAAAAAACAGGAGTGTTGGTATTAACACATTGGCAGCCCCAACTGGTTACAGACACAGATTTCCAATCCAAACAGGATTATGAGACTGCAACCAAGGGAAGCCCAGTACGATAATATCATGCAGATTTACAGAACCAAAAATTTACAGCACTCCTGATGATCAGGTTCAACCCTCATTATCACCTGAGTAGAGAACTGAGGTTTATTCTCAGCCAAAGGGGTAGAATCGATCCCCAGTAGGGGAATAGACTTCTGTAGGGGTATCAAGGGAAACCCACAACGTTTAGCAAAATCATAATCCATCAGGTTAATAGCTGCTCCAGAATCAACGAAAGCCTGAGCAGAAAATGAGGACAGAGAGCATATCAGAGTGACAGTTAATAAAAACTTAGTCTGAACACTACCCAAGACAACTGAGCGTGCAAAACGTCTTGCCTGCTTAGGGCAGACTGAAATAGCAAGAGAGGCATCACCACAGTAGAAACATAACCCATTGCGCTTTCGAAACTCATGACGCTGTGCCAGAGACACCACTCTATCACACTGCATGGGTTCAGAAGCAGGTTCACAAGGCAACACCATTCCACGCATACTTCTCCGCTCACGCAAACGTCTGTCAATTTGAATCGCTAATGACATAGAATCATTGAGACCAGAGGGGACAGAGAATCCCACCATAACATCCTTTACATTATCTGACAGACCCTTCCGAAAAAGGACCGCCAAAGCGTCGTCATTCCACTTGGTCAGGACTGCCCACCTACGGAATCTCTGACAGTATAACTCAGCGTCATCAAGACCCTGATTTAATGCCAACAAGGCTTTTTCAGCTTGATCAGTGACATTAGGCTCATCGTACAATAACCCCAAAGCCTGAAAAAATGCATCAACATCACTCAAAACAGGATCCCCAGGTGTCAGGGAAAAGCCCAATCCTGAGGATCGCCGCGCAGGAGAGAGATGACAATTTGAACCTGCTGCGCTGCGTTCCCTGAGGACTTAGATTTTAAGGCAAAAAACAATTTACAATTATTTTTGAAATTCTGAAACTTAGCTCGATCCCCTAAAAACAAATCTGGCATGGGAATCCTAGGTTCCACAACAGGCAACCTAGCAAGATAGGCAGCAATACTCCGAACCTCAGTGGCAAGCTGATCCACACGGCCAGACAACTGTGCAAACTCATTGAGAGAAAAAAAAATCCTCCCAGCACCCAGAGATACAGAGGGAAAAAAATGCAACAAACAGAAAAATATCTCTGACAACTCTGACAACCTTTTTTCTTTCACAATATTTTTCCCTTCTGTGAGTACAATACAATTTTCAATTTTTAGGCCGGTGATACTGTTATGTTTCGGTAGCTGAGGAGTGCAGGTAAAAAAGGGAATACACCAGAGAAGTTGGAATCTATGAGATTGCAGTACCCTGACTAACCACCACAACTAGAGGCAGCCGTGGAGCGTTCCTACGTTGGTCCTAGACGCCTCGTCACAGCCTGAGAAACTAAACTACACCTAAAGATAGAAAGAGGAAAGCTATCTGCCCCGGAGCAAATCCCCAAAGAACATAGAAAGCCCCCAAACATGTAATGGCGGTTAGACAAGATGAAATACTGACACAGACAGAAAAATAGTATGAGCAAACGTTGGGGCCCAAACTACCTAAATAGAAAAGGATAGGAGGGGCACTTACTGCAATCCAAAAAACCCCGAAAGCACCAACTTACTAATTTCAAAATCACCTGAGATCACACGACCTCTACCACCTAAAATTAGTTCTCTGGTGTAACAAAATCAAAACAGCAGCCACTGAAAAAACTGGAAAAAGCAAAAGTACAAACATCAGTGGCTGAACTAAACTGAGAGGGCAAAAGCCCCCGGAGGGGACCCTTTAAGGCCCCCACAGAAGTGCAGGACAAAATGCAAAATCAAGCACAAAAACAAAAAGAAGAAAATGTCTTATCTGTTAGCAGGAGATGCAGACCGACACAGCAGGCTACAAAGGAAACAGGACTCAAGGATTGAGACCAGAAACAATTGATCACCGGCACCCTGATGGGAAGGCGACTCCCTTACTATAAGACCAGTCAGTAACACCTGATTCCACTCCTCACAATTCTTCACTGGACAGTCCAGTACCGGGGGGGCTTGTAACCACCAGAGGGAGCCTCTGCTCAGAACTCATTTCAAGTCCATTCACAACAGTACACCCCCTTGAGGAGGGGTCACCGAACCCTCCCTTGGCAACCAGGTCGGTCAGGATGAGTTCTATGATACGCCACGGATGAGTCTCCTAGCATGGATGTCCGAAGCAAACACCCAAGAATTGTCTTCCTGACATAACCTCTCCACTTAACCAAATACTGGAAGTTTCCGTCTAGAAAAACGAGAATTCAATATTTTCTCAAACACAAACTCCATATTGCCCTCAACCAGAACAGGGTCGGAGGCAAAAGCAGTAGGAACCACTGGCTCAACAAACCTCTTCAACAAGGACTTGTGGAACACGTTATGGATCTTAAATGTCCCTGGAAGAAGCAAAACGAAAGAAACAGGATTAAGAATCTCCATGATCTTATAAGGTCCAATGAACCTAGGCTTAAATTTAGGAGATGCCACCCCTCATAGGAAATTTCTTGAGGACAACCAGACCAAGTCCCCACTTTAAACCGGGACCACAGTCCTATGCCGGTTAGCAAACCGGGGGGCCCCTCTCCTAAAGAGGGACAAACCTTCCACTACTGGTCCCAAATCTGTTGATCGCTCCAAACAGAGTAACACCGGACAGACAGAAGCCTCCGTCGTCCGAAAAAATCGAGGGGAAACCCAGAATTACAGAAAAATGGAGACTCAAAGTGGCAGACAGCCCAAAAAAATTAAGAGCAAACTCAGCCAAAAGGCAAAAAAGAGACCCAGTAATCCTGATCAGCAGACACAAAGCATCTTAGATAAGTCTCCAAGTCTGTTTTTCTCCGTTTGACCTTGGTCTGAGGATAAAACGCCAGGAGAAAGACAATTGCAACCAAGTTTAGAACAAAAGGTCCTCCAAAATCTGGAAACAAAGGGACTCCTCTGTCAGACACAATGTTCTCAGGAATGCCGTTAACGAACCACTGCTGAAGGAACAAAGGCACATTCAGAGGAGGAGGAACATTAATTGGCACAAGATGTATCATCTTGGAAAACCTATAAAAATTTCACCCGATGACGGTCTTTCTCCTGAGAAACGGGGAGGTCGGAAATGAAATCCTAGAGATTGGGTCCTGGTCTTTTGGGGACAGGCAATGGCTAACAAACCACTAGAGCAGAGCAAGGTTTGGAGCGGAGCAAGTCCCGCGGGGACTGCCAAATTCCCTGCATCACAACAAGGTAGGCCACCAAAAGGCCCGACTAACCAAGTCTCTGGGTACCAAAATTCCGGGATGCCCAGCCAACGCGGAACAATGAATCTCAGACATCAAACTCTTTTTCCACTGGTCCGGGACAAACAATTTTCCAACAGGGCAGCGCCGGGCCTATCCTCCTGCCCCCCTCCAGAGCAAGTCCAAATTGGGGTGAGAGGGGCGGAAAGAATACACCCTCTTTCAAAAAACAGAAGGACAGATAACTCGGGGTCCGCAAGGAAACTCCTCGAGAGGGCATCCGCCTTAAACATTCTTAGTGCCAGGAAGAAAGAAAACCAAAAAATTAAAAGTGAAAAACAAGGCCCACCTGGCCTGTCTAGGATTGAGTCGTTGGCAGATTCCAGATAAACCAGATTTTTATGGTCGTAAACCACCACCGATTGTTTGGCTCCCTCCAGCCAATGTCTCCACTCTTCAAAACCCATTCTGGCCAGTAACCCATTACCCCGTCATAATTCGTTCAGTAGGAGAAAATTTCGAGGGAAAAAGGCACAAGGGTTTCTTTTAGAGGTTCTGGATCTTTTTGGGACAAAACGGCACCTGCCCCAATTTCAGAGGCATCACCTCACCTAAAGGCAGAGAACATCAGGTGGTAAGAAAAGGAGCAGAAGTGAATCCTGCTTAAGTTTCCTGAAATGCAGAGACTGCCTCAGGAGGCCAATTCACCACATCAAACCCTTTCTGGTCAAATCAGCAAAGGTTTAACAAAAACAGAGAAATTACCAATAAATTTCGATAAAAATTGGCAAAAAAACCCCAAAAAAACTTTGAAGAGCTTTAATGAAGTGGTTGGACCCAATCACAATGGCCTGAACCTTGAACCGGTCCCCTTTCAAAACAGATGGGGGCAAAATGAATCCCGAATGAGATCTCCGTACGCCAAAAAGCACTTTTATCCCTTCAATACAGAGCATTCTCTCTCAAAATCGGAAACAGTCGAACATGTTTACATGAGAGCCAGTCATTAGAAAAAATCAAGATTCATCCAAATAAACAATCAAAATTTATCACAAAACCCTGAAAATGCTTCAGAAGGATGGAGACAGAAGGAATTAGTGAGCCCAAAGGGCATCACGAGGTACCAAAATGCCCCTCAGGGGTATTGAAGCCGTTTCCATTAAACCCCGTGCTTAATGCGAATAAGGTTATATGCCCCCTGAGGTCAAGCTTGGTAAACCAAATACGTTTTTCACCCTGGAAAACAGGTCAGAAATTCAAGGTAACGGGGTTTTGATTTTTTACGTATTTGTTTTAAAGACGATAATCAATACACGGCATTAATGAACCATCCTTTTTGGCCACAAAGAAAAAAAAACGGCACCTAAGGTGAAGGGATGGTTGATATGACCCTTCTAATGATTCCTTGATATAAGACCCATAGGTCTTTTTCATACAGACAATTAAAAAAAGGGGACCTTTAGGGAAATTTACTCCGGCAAATTCAATGGCGTCATAGCCCCCTATGGGGGGGAAGGATGCAGATTTACTTTCGCTAAAACACATCAGAAAAATCAATCAAAAAGACAGGAACACCTGAGCCTGGGAGGAGGAAAAAACAGGAGTGTTGGTATTAACCATTGGCGCCCCCCAAAGGTTTCAGACACAGTTTCCAATCCAAAAAGGATTAGAACGCAACCAAGGGAAGCCCAGTACATAATATATGCAGATTATACAGAACCAAAAATTTACAGCACTCCGATGATAGGTTCAACCCTCATTATCACCTGAGTAAGAACTGAGGTTTATTCCAGCCAAAGGGGTAGAATCGATCCCCAGTAGGGGAATAGACTTCTGTAGGGGTATCAAGGAAAACCCACAACGTTTAGCAAAATCATAATCCTCAGTTAATAGCTGCTCCAGAAACAACGAAAGCCTGAGCAGAAAATGAGGACAGAGGCATATCAGAGTGACAGTTAATAAAAATTAGTCTGAACACTACCCAAACAAAAAGAGCGTGCAAAACGTCTTGCCTCTTGGGAGAGAAAAAGCAAGAGAGGTCACCACAGTAAAACAAACCCCCTTTCCTTTTGAAACTCATGCGCTGTGCCCCAGACACCACTCTTCACACTGCATGGGTTCAAAGCAGGGGTTACAGGCAAAACCCTTCCACGCATACTTTTTGTCAAACCCAAAAGCTGTCAAAATTTAATCGCTAATGACATAAAATCATTGAGACCAAGGGAAGAGAAACCCACCTAACATCCTTTACATTTTCTGACAGACCCCCCGAAAAGGACCGCCAAAGCGTGTCATTCCACTTGTCAGGACTGCCCCCCCGGGAATCTCTGACGTATAACCAGCGCATCAAGACCCTTTTTTAAAT
This sequence comes from Oophaga sylvatica, assembly GCA_033576555.1. Taxonomy (NCBI): domain Eukaryota; kingdom Metazoa; phylum Chordata; class Amphibia; order Anura; family Dendrobatidae; genus Oophaga; species Oophaga sylvatica. Next base: position 988,594,267 of record JARQOD010000001.1, on the reverse strand, counting down.
GCCAACAAGGCTTTTTCAGCTTGATCGTGACATTAGGCTCATTACAAAACCCCAAACCTGAAAAAATGCATCAAATCACCAAAACGGACCCCAGGGGTCAGGGAAAAACCCAAAACCCTGGGACCCGCCGGGGAAAGATGACAATTTGAATTCTCGCTGCGCCCCGAGGACTTTTTTTTTAAGGCAAAAAACAATTTACAATTATTTTTAAATTCTGAAACTTACTCGCCCCCCAAAAAAAAACGGGGAAAGGGAATCCAGGTTCCAACGGAACCTAGCAAATAGGCAGCAAAACTCCGAACCTCAGTGGCAACGACCCCAAAGGCCAGAAACTGTCAAACTCCATTGGAAAAAAAAAAACCCCCCCAGACCCGAGATACAGAGGAAAAAAATGCAACAAACAGAAAATATCTTGACAACTCTGACAAACCTTTTTTTTTCACAATTTTTTTTCCCCCTTCTGTGATACAAACAATTTTAATTTTTTTTTGGGCCGTGATACTGTTTGTTTCGGTAGCGGGGGAGTGCAGGTAAAAAGGCAATCCCCCAGAAAATTTTGGAATCTAAGATTGCAGTACCCTGACAAACCCCCCAAACTGAGGCAGCCGTGGGCTTCCCCCTTCGTTGGTCCTAGACCCTGTCACACCTGAGAAACAACTACCCTAAAGATAAAGAGGAAAGCATCCCCCCCGGAGCAGACCCCCAAAAAAAATAAACCCCCCCAAACATGTAATGGCGGTTAGACAAGTGAAAACTAACCCGAAAAAAAATATAGGAAAAACTTGGGGGGCCCCAAAAACACCTAAATAGAAAAGGAAGGAGGGGCTTTTATCAATCCCAAAAAACCCCCAAAAAGACCAACTCTAAAAATTTAAAACCCCCGAGATCACACGCCCTTTCCACCTAAATTTTTTTTGGTAAAAAAATCAAAACAGCACCACTGAAAAAACGGAAAAGCAAAAGTAAAACCGTGGCTAAAAAAAATGAGAGGGCAAAAGCCCCGGGGGGGGCCCGAAGGCCCCCCCAGAAGTGCAGGCAAAATCAAAAATCAAGCAAAAAAACAAAAAGAAGAAAATGTCTTATCTGTTAGCAGGAGATGCAACACGAACAGCAGGCTCAAAGAAAAAAGGCCAAGGATTGAGACCGAACAATTGACACCCCGGGGAACCCCCATGGGAAGGACTCCCTTAAAAGACCAGTCAGTAACCCTGATCCCCCCCCTCACAATCTTCAGGACTTCCATACGCTTGTAACCACCAAGGGGCCTCTGCTCAGAACCATTTCAAGCCATTCACAACAGTACACCCCCCCCTTGAGGAGGGGCAGAACCCTACTTTAGCAACCAGGCGGTCAGGGTGAGTTTTGATACGCACGGATATCTCCTGCATGGAAGTCCGAAGCAAAAAACCAAAATTTTTTTCCTGACCAAACCTCCCACAAACCCCAAAAACTGGAGTTTCCGTCTAGAAAAAGAGAATTCAATTTTTCCAAAAACCCCAAAAACCCCAATTGCCCTAAAAAACCGAACAGGGTCAGGGGGGAAACAGTAGGCCATGGCTCAAAAAACCTCTTCACAAGGATTTTTGGGGAAAACTTTTTTTGGGTCTTAAATGTCCCGGAGAAAAACCCAAAAGAAACAGGATTAAAATCCCCATGATCTTAAAAGGCCAAAAGAACCTGGGTTTAAAATTTTTTGGGGTCCACTCTCATGGAAATATTTTTTTAGGACAACCGACCAAGTCCCCCACTTTAAACCGGGACCATCATCCTTGCCGTTGCAAACCGCGGGGCCCCCTCCTAAGAGAGGGACAACCTCTCCACTCCCCGTCCCAAATCTTTGATACGCTCCCAACAGAGTAAAAACCTGACAACAAAACCCCCCGTCTGTCCTGAAAAAATCGAGGTAAACCCCCAAATTTAAAAAAAAATGGGACACAAAGGGGGCAGAGCTAGCCCATTTTTAAAAAGCAAACTCAGCCAAAGGCAAAAAAGGACCCAGCATCCATCACAGACCAAAAAATCTTAAAAAGTCTCCATGTCTGGTTTGTCTCTCATTTGCCCAGGGCTGGGGAAACGCCGAGGAAAAGAAATTTTGAAAAACCAATTTTAGAACAAAGGCCTCCAAAATCGGGGAAAAAACTGGATCCTCTGTAGACACAAAGTTCCAAATGCCGTGTAAACAAAAAACCCTGCTGAAGGAAAAAAGGACCATTCAGAGGGGGAAGGCAATTAGGTAATGGCCAAATTTCATCTTGGAAAAACCATCACAAAACACCCAGATGACGGCTTTTTTGAAAAAAACAGGGGGTCGGAAAAAAAACCAAGAGTAGGGGGCCGGGGGCTTGGGGGGGACAGGAAGGCATCAACAAACCACTAGAGCGAGAGAAAGGGGTTGGAGCGAGAGCAAGTCCCGCAGGTGCACAAATTCCCGACATCCGAGACAAGGGGGGCCACCAAAAGGCCGACAACCCCAATCCCCTGGTCCCAAAAATTCCGGGGGTGCCCAGCCAACGCGAACAAAAAATCTCAACATCCACTCTTTTTCCAGGGGCCCCGGGACAAACAATTTTCCAACGGGCAGCGCTGGCCCTATCCTCCTGACACCCCTCCAGAGCAAGTTCAAATTGGGTGAATGGGGAAAGAACTACACCCTTTTAAAAAATAACAGAAGGACAGAAACTCGGAGAGCCCCGCAAGGAAACATCGAGGGGCCCCCGCCTAACATTTTATGCCAAAAGAAAAAAACCACAAAATTAAAACGTGGAAAAAAAAGGGCCCCCCCGGCCCCTGTCTAGTTAGTCGTTGGCAGTTCCCCAAAAAACCAGTTTCTTTGGCCGTAGGACCACCCCTTTTATTTTTGGCTCCCTCCAGCCAATGCCCCCACTCTAAAAACCCCCACTTCAGGCCAAAACTCCCTTTTTCCCACGTAAAAAATTACGTTCAGTAGGAAAAAAATTTTCGAGAGAAAAAGGCACAAGGGTTTTTTTAGGTCTCTGGATTTTTTGGGGGGACAAACGGCACTGCCCCAATTTCAAAGGCAAAAACCCCACCTGAAAGGCCCAAGGAAACTCAGGCTGCCGTAGAAAAGAGCGGGGAATGAATCCCCTTTAATACCTAAATGCAGAGGGACCTCGGGGCAATTCCCAATCAGAACCCTTTCTGGTCAAATCAGTAAAAGGTTTAACTAACAGAAAAATTCCCCTAAATTACATAAAAATTGGAAAAACCCCCAAAAACTTTGAAGAGCCTTTAATGAAGTAGGTTGGACCCAACACAGGGGGCCTGAACCTTGCCCGGGCCCCTTCAAAACAGAGGGGGGGCAAAATGAATCCCAAATGGATCCCCGTACGCCAAAAAAACACTTTGATCCCTTCACTACAGAGCATTCCTTCAAAATCGGGGGAAACAGTTAACATTTTCACAGAACCCCCTCTTAGAAAAAATAAAGTATCACCCAAAAAAACAATCAAAAATTTTTCCACAAAACCCCAAAAAAGTATTCATGAAGGGGGGAAACAAAAAGGGCATTATGAGCCCAAAGGGCATCACGGGTACTAAAAATCCCCCGGGGGGATTGAAGCCCTTCCATTCATCCCCGTGCTTAATGCGAATAAGGTTATATCCCCCCCCAGGTCAAGCTTGGAAACCAAGTACTTTTTCACCCGGGGAAAAATCAAAATCAAAGGAACGGTATTTTTATTTTACTAATATTGTTCAAAGACGATAATCAATAAACGGCATTTTGAACCTCCTTTTGGCCACAAAAAAAAAAAAAAAGGCACCTAAGGGTGAAGAGGAGGTTCTGATATGCCCTTTTCCCCCAAAGATTCCTTTATTAAGACCGATACGTCATTTCGGTACGACAAGTTAAAAAGGGACTTTGGGAATTTTCTCCGGGGATAATTCAATAGCGATCATAGCTCCTATGGGGGGAAGGGTGCAGATTTACTTTCGCTAAACACATAAAAAAAAAAAACAATCAAAAAGACAGGAACTCCTGACCTGGGGGAAAGGGGGGGCGAAAAACAGGAGTGTGGTATTAAAAAATTGGAGCCCCAACTGTTTAAAAAACAGATTTCCAACCAAAACAGGGTTTTTAGACTGCAACCAAGGAACCGTACGATAATATCATGCAGTTTTTCAGAACCAAAAATTACACACTCCGAGATCAGTTCAACCCTCTTTCACCGAGAAGAACGAGGTTTTTCTCAGCCAAAGGGGTGAATCGTCCCGTAGGGGGAAAAAAAAAAACTTTAGGGGATCAAGGGAAACCCCCCAAAGTTTTTCAAAATCATAACCATCAGGTTTTAAAGCTGCCCCAAAACAACGAAAGCCCCAGAGAAAAAGGACAGAGAGCAATAAGTGACAGTTAATAAAAACTTGTCTGAACACTACCCGACAACTCGTGAAAACGTCTTGCCGCTTAGGGGGGACGAAATAGAAAAAAGGCATCCCACGTAGAAACAAACCCATTGCGTTTCGAAACTCAAAACCGTGCCAGGACCCACCTTCACATGCAGGGTTCAGAAGCAGGTTCACAAGGAACACCTTCCCGCTACTTCCCGCCCCAAGTCTGTCAATTTAATCGCTAATGACATAGAAAAATTAGACCAGAGGGGAAGAGAATCCCCCTAACATCCTTTACATTATCTAAGACCCCGAAAAAGGCCGCCAAAGCTCGTCTTCCACTTGGTCAGGACGCCCCCTACGGGGAACTCTGACGTATAACTCAGCGTCACAAAACCCGATTTAATGCCAAAAGGCTTTTTCAGCGATCAGTGACATTAGGCTCATCGACAATAACCCAAAGCCTGAAAAAAAGCATCCATCCTCAAAACAGGTCCCCCCGGGGTCAGGGGGAAAAAAGGCCCAACCGAGGACGCCGCGCAGGAAGATGACAATTTGAACCTGCTGCGCTGCGTCCCCAGGGGTTAATTTTAAGGAAAAAACAAATTTTCAATTATTTTTTAAAAATTTGAAACTTAGCTCGATCCCAAAAACAAACTGGCATGGGAATCCTAGGGTTTCCCCAACGGCAACCTGCAAATGGGGGCAATACTCGAAAACCCAGTGGCAAGCTGATCCAAGGCCAACAACTGTGAAAAACCCCCTTTGGGAAAAAAAAAACCTCCCCAGACCCAGAGAACGAGGGAAAAAAAGCAACAAACAGAAAATATCTTGACAACTCTGACAACCTTTTTTCTTCAAATATTTTTTTCCCCTTTGTGAGTACAATACAATTTTTTAATTTTTGGGGCCGGGGATACTGTTATGTTTCGGAGCTGAGGGTGCAGGTAAAAAAGGCAATACACCGAGAAGTTGGAATCTAGAATTGCAGTACCCCCACTAACCCCCCCAACTAGAGGGGCCCCTGGAGCGTTCCACGTTTGGCCTAGACGCCCCACAGCCTGAGAAATAAATAACCTAAAATGAAAGAGGAAAGCTATCTGCCCCCGGGGCAGATCCCCAAAGAACTAAAAGCCC
>JARQOD010000001.1:988569355-988588683 GCA_033576555.1 Oophaga sylvatica | reverse complement strand
CCCTGTTCAGGGACGGACGGTTAGTAATGGGAATACAGGATATATTTCTGCTGCACTGCTTCCCTGTTCAGGGACGGACGGTTAGTAATGGGAATACAGGGTATATTTCTGCTGCACTGCTTCCCTGTCCAGAGATGGCTGGTTAGTAATGGGAATACAGAACATTTTTCTGCCGCCCCGCTTCCATGTCCATGGATGGTTCGTACGTAATGGGAATACAGGGTATATTCCTGAGCACTGCTTGTCTGTCCAGGTATGGCCAGTTAGTACTGAGAATACAGGATATATTTCTACGGCACGGCTTCCCTGTCCAGGGACGGCTGGTTAGTAATGGGCATACAGGATATATTTCTGCGGCATCGCTTCCCTGTCCAGGGACGGACGGTTAGTAATGGGAGTACAGGGAATGCCAGTTAGTAATGGGAATAGAGGGTATATTTCCGCCGCCTTGCTTCCTTGTTCAGGGACGGACGGTTAGTAATGGCAATACAGGATATATTTCTGCTGCACCGCTTCCCTGTCCAGGGACAGCCAGTGAGTAATGGGAACAGAAGTTATATTTCCGCTGACCTGCTTCCCTGTTCAGGGACGGACGGTTAGTAATGGAAATACAGGATATATTTCTGCTGCACCGCTTCAATGTCCAGGGACGGCCGGTTAGTAATGAGAAAATAGGGTACATTCCTGCTGCACCGCTACTCTGTCCAGGGATAGCCAGTTAGTAATGGGAATACAGGATATATTTCTACGGCACCGCTTCCCTATCCAGGGACGGCCGGTTAGTAATGAGAATACAGGATATATTTCAGCAGCACCACTTCCCTGTCCAGGGACGGCCGGTTAGTAATGGGAATATAGGGTATATTTCTACGGCATCGCTTCCCAGTCCAGGGATGGCCGGTTAGTAATGGGAATATAGGGTATATTTCTGCCGCATCGCTTCCCTGTCCAGGGACGGCCGGTTAGTAATAGGAATATAGGGTATATTTCTACGGCATCGCTTCCCAGTCCAGGGACGGCTGGTTAGTAATGGGAATATAGGGTATATTTCTGCCGCATCGCTTCCCTGTCCAGGGACGGCCGGTTAGTAATGGGAATATAGGGTATATTTCTACGGCATCGCTTCCCAGTCCAGGGACGGCCGGTTAGTAATGGGAATATAGGGTATATTTCTACGGCATCGCTTCCCAGTCCAGGGATGGCCGGTGAGTAATGGCAATACAAGGTATATTTCTGTCGCACCGCTTCCCTGTTCAGGGACGGCTGGTTAGTAATGGGAATACAGGGTATGTTTCTGTCGCACCGCTTCCCTGTCCAGGGCGTCCTGGAACTCTCGCTTGCGTCTCTCCTCGTACTGTTTCTCCCGGAAAATTCTGTTTTGTCTCATGACCTCCTTCTCGTGCCGGCAGTGCATGAGCTGTACAGCGATCCTGCGCTCCTGCTGAGACTGTCTCATCAAACGGTTAATGAGCTGCTCTTCCCGAAAAGCTTCCTGAAGAGACATCAAGTTACAGCATGTAAGTGCGAGGGAATGATATCTATAAATTAATTAACCTGCAAGGACAGCGCTGTAAAGAAAATCAAAACACCTAAACTGTTGCTTGCATGTGTAGCCCCAGAATAAACGCCAGCAATGACAACTTGTTAAGTCATCCTGCAAAAACTAAGCCCCAAACAAATCAAGTGATGGAAAAATAAGAAAAAACTTCAGAGTCTTTTATATACGACTGCAAAACAGAAACAATATAAATCTGGTATCGTTGTAATTGTTGATTTTATTACCCACTGCCCATTTCCTCCTCCCAAGTAAAAAAGTTTTAGAAAAGTAATGTATTATACCCCATAATGCCACAAATAAAACACAGCACGAAAGGGTCTGGCAAGGTTGGTTATCAAGAATAGAGGGATCCCCAAGCCGTTTTTTTTAAATTATTTAAATAATAAATAAATAAATAATAAAATACAAACGTTGTGGGGTCCCCCCCATTTTTGACAACCAGCCAAGCTAAAGCAGACAGCTGGGGGCGGATATTCTCAGGCTGGTAAGGAGCCATGGATAATGGCCCCCCCAGCCTAAAAATAGCAGCCCGCAGCTGCCCCAGCAAAAGCGCATCAATTCTGGTGCTTTGCACAGCTCTTCCCACTTGACCTGTAACAGAGGCAAGTGGGATTCATATTTATGGGGTTGATGTCACTTTTGCAATGTCCGGTGACATCAAGCCCACGGCTTAGTAATGGAGAAGCGTTTATAAGATTGTAAATAAACAAAGCCAGAATAAAGTCCTTTGTTTGAAATAAAAAAACACACTTTTACTTTTTTATTTAAAAATAACAAACACAGTTATACTCACCTAACGCCTAATTCCACTGAACCCATGGTCTCCTGTAAAAAAAACAAAAATAAAAAACAGCCTCATCCCTCACCTGTCCGACGTAATCTATGTCGGGGATAAACAGTTTTCAACCAGGATGGTGCCAAGATGCGATTACAGTGGTTACGGAAAGTATTCAGACCCATTTAAATTTTTCACTCTTCATTTCATTGCAGCCATTTGGTAAATGCAAAAAAGTTCATTTTTTTCTGATAAAAAACAGAAATGTAGAAATTTTTGCAAATTTATTAAAAAAGAAAAACTGAAATATCACATGGTCATAAGTATTCAGACCCTTTGCTCAGACACTCATATTTACGTCACATGTTGTCCATTTCCTTGTGATCCTCCTTGAAATGGTTCTACTCCTTCATTGGAGTCCAGCTGTGTTTAATTAAACTGATAGGACTTGATTTGTAAAGGCGCACACCTGTCTATATAAGACCTCACAGCTCACAGTGCATGTCAGACCAAATGAGAATCATGAGGTCAAAGCAACTGGCCAAGGAGCTCAGAGACATAATTTTGCCAAGGCACAGATCTGGCCAAGGTTACAAAAGAATTTCTGCAGTACTCAATGTTCCTAAGAGCATAGTGGCCTCCATAATCCTTAAATGGAAGACGTTTGGGACCACCAGAAGTCTTCCTAGACCTGGCCGTCCAGCCAAACTGAGCAATCGTGGGAGAAGAGCCTTGGTGAGAGGTAAAGAAGAACCCCAAGATCACTGTGGCTGAGCTCCACAGATTCAGTAGGGAGATGGGAGAAAGTTACACAAAGTCAACTATCACTTCCGCCCTCCACCAGTTAGGTCTTTATGGCAGAGTTGCCCGAAGGAAGCCTCTCCTCAGTGCAAGACATATGAAAGCCCGACAGAGTTTGCTAAAAAACACATGAAGGACTCCCAGACTATGAGAAATAAGATTCTCTGGTCTGATGAGATGAAGATAGAACTTTTTGGTGATAATTCTAAGTGGTATGTGCGGAGAAAACCAGTCACAGCTCATCACCTGCCCAATACAATGACAACAGTGAAACGTGGTGGTGGCAGCATCATGCTATGGGGGTGATTTTCAGCTGCAGAGACAGGACGACTAGTTGCAACTGAAGTAAACATGAATGCGGCCAAGTACAGAGATATCTTGGATAAAAAACTCTTCCAGAGTGCTCTGGACCTCAGACTTGGCCGAAGGTTCACCTTCCAACAAGACAATGACCCTAAGCACACAGCTAAAATAACAAAGGAGTGGCTTCAGGACAACTCTGTGACCATTCTTGAGTGGCCCAGCCAGAGCCCTGAACGAAACCCAACTGAGCATCTCTGGAGAGACCTGAAAATGGCTGTCCACCAACGTTCACCATCCAACCTGACGGAACTGGAGAGGATCTGCAAGGAAGAATGGCAGAGGATCCCCAAATCCAGGTGTGAAAAACTTGTTGCATCATTCCCAAGAAGACTTATGGCTGCACTAGCTACTGAGTAAAGGGTTTGAATACTTATGACCATGTGATATTTCAGTTTTTCTTTTTTAATAAATTTGCAAAAATTTCTGCATTTCTGTTTTTTTCAGTAAAGATGGGGTGCAGAGTGTACATTAATGAGAAAAAAAAGAGCTTTTTTGCATTTACCAAATGGCTGCAATGAAACAAAGAGAGAAAAATGTAAAGCAGTCTGAATACTTTCCGAACCCACTGTATATAGGCTGACAAGCACTAAGAAATGAGCTGCTGCGAGCTCAGCTTCAGTGACTAGCGGTGACCTCATCGAGGTTACCGCAGGTCACTGAGGCTGTGTTCCCAGCTGGGTCAATGAACTGTGGTGACGTCGGTGAGATCACTGCTAGTACTGTGAGAAAGTCTCACAGTGCAGGGCTGAACTAAGAGGGTTCACCGTGAGAAATTTCTCATCGCTGCCCTGAGACTTTTTCTCACTGTGCTTGCGGTGCTCTCACTGAGGTCACCGAAATTCATTTGGCGGCTGGGAACGCAGCCTCAGTGACTGGCAGTAACTTTGATGATGTTACCTCTAGTCACTGACAATGAGCTTGCAGCAGCTCATTCCTCAGTGATTGTCAGCCTGGACGGTTGCATCTTAGTACCATCCAGGTTGAAAACTGTTTATCCCCAGACATGGATTACGGTGTGGGACAGAACCACGGAGAGGTGAGGGATATGGTTGTTTTTTATTTTTGTTTTATTACAGGAGACAAGGGATTCAGTGGAATGGGCATTAGGTGAGTAAAACTGTGTTTGTTATTTTTAAATAAAAATGTAAAAGTGTGTTTTGTTTTTTTTCTAATAAAGGACTTTTTACTTGCTGTGTCTTTATTTACCATATAACTATATGATTAGTAAAGGATAGGTGTCTTATAGACACCTGTCCATTAGTAATCCGTGGGCTTGATGTCACCGGGCAATACAAAGATGACATCAACCTCACAAATATTACCCAACTTGCCACCACCACAGGGCAAGTGGGAAGAGCTGGGCAAAGAAGGCGTAGGCTGATGGGAGTAGTAATCCCATCAGCCGATACCAGTCACTGGAGGTAAACTTTTTTACCTACTGTCACAGCTGCAGGCTCACGCTGACAGCGTGGGAACCGCAGATCTCTGACCAGTGGTAATGATTTTACAGCCGATCAGAGGCAGTGTGGCAAACACTAGATCTTCGAGCCCCCCATTAAAGTGAATGGGGTCTGGTTTCGGGTACTGTTCTGGTAACCGAACAAAATTTTTTTTAACTGTTCGGCCGAACCCACCTGACCCGAACATTCAGGTGTTCGCTCATCACCACTCCTGATCCAAACTCAACAGCCCTGTACATTGGTATATCGGAGATCTACTGACCCAAACTCAACAGCTTCGTACACAGGCACATCGGAGATCTGATGACCCAAACTCAACATCCCTATACACAAGCACATCGGAGATTTCCTGACCCAAATGTAACAGGCCAGTACACTGGCACATCAGAGATCTACTGACCCAAACTCAACAGGCCCACCGTACACAGGCAAATCGGAGATCTACTGACCCAAACTCAACAGCCTTGTACACAGGCACATTGGAGATCTCCTTACCCAAACTCAACAGGCTTGTACACTGGCACATTGGAGATCCCCTGACCCAAACTCAACAGCCCTGCTCACCGGCACATTGGAGATTTCTTGACCGAAACTCAACAGCCCAGCCGTACACAGGCACATCGGAGATCTACTGACCCAAACTCAACAGCCTCGTACACAGGCACATTGGAGATCTCCTTAACCAAACTCAACAGCCACGTACACAGGCACATCAGAGATCCCCTGACACAAACTCAACAGCCCTCTACACAAGCACATCGGAGATTTCCTGACCCAAACTTAACAGCCCCACACACTGGCACTGTAAGGTTCTGTGTACATGTTCCTGAAACTCAGTTTGTTCGTCAGCCATTTTACTTTCTGTCTTGCTGCAGCTATCTTGCCCTCAGTCAAAATGGAGTTTCCAGCTTGCATGTTTCCGCCCTGATTCTCTCCTTTTGCTTCTTAAGCAGCCACAGCTGAGCAATCAGTGCTTCAGAATCTAGCCTGCAGTGAACCTGTGACCTGACTCCTAAAGCCTTGGACCTTGTACTCCAGCTATTCCTACTGAGGAACTCTGAAGCACTTGTGGACTCTGGAACCCTGCTCTTTGAAAGACCCACGTTTGCATGGACTTACGGTAACAGAGAAGAAGATCCTGAACCTGTTGTGGAGAGTGATTGCTGAGCTTAGATTACTCTGGCCTGCTGTGTCTCCTGTTTCTGTGTCTGCAAACTGTGTGACTATTTTTGCCAACTTGTATGAAGTAATACAAGACTTTCTATATCAAACCTGTGTCTCATGTATTTTCATCGCACCCAAGCACAAGACGCTATATGAACTGTACTACATACATTACAAGATTCTGAAGCCAAAACGTTAGTGTCTGCTGGGTCTGGAAAGGCTGTGTCTGCTGTAACTGTGGATATCGGATGTCCGGTTGTACTTTCTGTGATGACAGTGGTTGTGACTTCTCACAACCATTCCAGGTGAGCAATTCCCTTAAGTGTTTTTTTTTCTGCAGTGTTACCACAGGTAAACACTATTGTTTTTTTTTTTCTTTTCTCTTTTTTGTCTGCTGTAACTGTGGATATCAGATGTCCGGGTGAACTTTCTGTGATGATAGTGGTTGTGACTTCTCACAACCATTCCAGGTGAGCAGTTCCCTTAATTTTTTTTCTCTCTGCAGTGTTACCACAGGTAAACACTATTGTTTTTTTTTTCTCCTCTCCTCTTCTTCCAGTACTCCTGTCTTAAAAGATCTGGAAAATGGAGGCCCGCATAAAGGAACTTTGCGGAGTGACTGATAATATCCTTGCAGATTTGCAGAATATAAAGACCCGTTTTTCAAGCCTACAGGACCTCACTAATCACAATTTGCAAGTGTTTGGACAGACTGCCCAGGATTTGCGAGCCAGGATTGAGGTTCTAGAAGAGCGAGTCCAGGCTCCTGCCGTAGCCCCGAGTTCTGGGATTCCCAAGTTGCCCCCTTTTCGTTTTGGCGGTGAACGTGAGAAATTCAGGGGATTTATTAATCAATGCAATCTTTTTTTTTCTGCACATGCTTCACAATTTCCCACTGAACGATCTAAGGTGCTTACTATAATTATGTTGCTTACCAACAAGGCTTTGATGTGGGCAAACCCTCTGATTGAGACTGAGGATGATTGTTTGAATCACCTTGATGCTTTTATTTCAGCCATGGGGCAGGTGTTTGATGACCCCAATCGAGGTGCAACAGCTGAAGCAGCCATGTTAGCTTTGCGCCAAGGTAAGCACTCGGTAGCTGAATATGCCTTGGATTTCAGGAGATGGGCCCTTGATACCACCTGGGACAGTTCCGCCAAAAAATATATTTTTCGAAAAGGGTTATCTCCACTGATTAAGGATGAACTTGCTCGTGCCGACCCTCCCACTGCGTTAGGTGACTTTATTAACTACTGCATCCGTATTGATACTCGTCTGACTGAACGCAGGCAAGAGAGATGGTTCAAAGCAATCGCACTAACCTTTTCCTACCTTCCTCTCCAGCTAAGGAACCTTTGAGTAGGATTACACGGGAACCTGAACCTGAACCCATGCAGGTAGACTCTTTACAACGACGGGTTAGTGATGCACGCAAGGAACATCGTTTTAAGGAGAATCTATGTTTCTATTGTGGTAAGTCAGGGCACTTCATTATAAACTGCCCAAGCCGTTCTCGTAAGACTACTGCAGCACTCATTCATTGTGAGTGTTGCGAGAGGGGATCTGTCAGGTCCGAGCCTCAGGCTCCAGAGAGATCTGCAGCAACAGATCTTGATTTCTCGGACTTAAACTCCGTTACCTCTGAGGACGTTGACTGTGTAAACGCTGCCATTTTTCAAGTTTCCTCAGCGGTGTCCCAGCTGAGTTGTAAGAAAAACAATTCTCATTGCTTTCTTTCCATCAAACTCTGGGTTGACTCAGCTTGGGTGTCTAGCTCTGCTATGATCGACTCAGGGGCAAGTGGAAATTTTATGGATGTCTCCTTTGCTCTGAAACAGGGGATACGTTCAGTGAAGAAGGCTACTCCAGTACAGATGGAAACTGTGGATGGCTCCCTGCTGACCTCTGGACCAGTGGATCAGGAAACAGAGCCTTTGAGGGTTCTTATGGGTAAAGATCATCAAGAGAAACTGTCCTTTATGCTTATCTCTTCTCCCCACTTTCCCATTATTCTAGGGCTACCATGGCTGCAGGCTCAGAATCCTACCATTAACTGGGAGACCAAGGAATTACACTTTCCAGAGAAACAGATGAGTCCAAAAGTTTCAGCTTGCTCTGTTCCTAAAGAACCATGTCAGTCCCTGAACTACCAGCTGTATACCAGGACTATGTGGATTTATGTGACAAGAAGAACGCTGACCAGCTTCCTCCTCACCGTCCATATGATTGTCCAATTGAATTATTGCCTGGAGCAGAGATACCTTTTGGTAAGATCTACCCCCTGGCGGGGCCCGAGCTAAAGGCTTTAAAGGATTACATAGACGAAAATCTAGCCAAGGGCTTCATACGCCCCTCTTCATCTCCTGCAGGTGCACCCATCTTCTTTGTAAAGAAGAAAGATGGATCTCTGAGACCATGCGTAGACTATAGGGAACTCAATAAGGTTACTATTAGAAACCGTTATCCATTGCCTTTAATCCCTGAGTTATTGGAGAGAGTGCGACATGCCAAAATTTTCTCTAAACTAGATCTTCGTGGGGCCTATAACTTAGTCCGTATTAGACCTGGGGATGAATGGAAGACTGCATTCAGGTCACGCTATGGACACTTTGAATATCTAGTTATGCCTTTTGGTCTGAGTACCGCCCCAGCCACTTTCCAACACTTGGTGAATGACATCTTCAGGGATCTCCTAGATACATTCGTGGTAATTTATTTGGATGATATTCTAATTTTTTCTAACTCCACAGAGGAACATCATGGACATGTGAGAATGGTCTTGGAACGTCTAAGACAAAATCATCTTTACATCAAACTTGAAAAGTGTGAATTCCATAGGACCGAAATTCAATTTCTGGGGTATGTACTGTCTACACAAGGAATTAGTATGGATGGAAGCAAAACCCAAGCCATCAAGGATTGGCCAAGTCCTAGAAATGTGAAGGAGGTACAGCGCTTCATCGGGTTTGCCAACTTCTATAGACGTTTCATTAGAAATTTCTCTGAGGTAGTGTCACCTATCACCCAACTTACCCGGAAAGAGTCTAGGTTCTCCTGGACTCCCCAAGCCCAGGAAGCATTTTCCCGTCTAAAAGATAAATTTACCACTGCACCTATCCTAGTACATCCCAACCCCGAGCTTGCCTTCATAATAGAGGTGGATGCTTCAGACTGTGCCGTTGGAGCTATACTCTCTCAGAGAACAGGTGAGAAGAATGTCTTGCATCCCTGTGCCTTCTTTTCCCAGCAGTTGTCTTCGGCTGAGAGGAACTACGATGTGGGCAATAGAGAGTTGTTGGCCATTATTGCCGCCTTCAAAGAATGGAGACACCTTCTTCAGGGAGCTGCACAGCAAATAGTCGTCCTGACAGACCATCGTAACCTTGAGTTTATCAGGTCGGCTAAGTGCCTGACTCCTCGCCAGGCTCGCTGGAATCTTTTCTTAAACAAATTTAATTTTATCATTTCTTATAGACCAGGATCGCGCAATGGAAAGGCTGATGCACTCTCTAGGATTTACTCAGCAGAGACACGTCCAATTACTCCTCCTAAGACTATTCTTCCTGACTCTAGATTCCTAGGAGTAATTGATAATCAAGACCTACTTAAGGACATCAAGGAAGCATACCATGCGGATTCCTTTTTGGCACAACCCCCAAGGGACGTAAGTCTTGTCTTTAAGAATGGTGTGTGGATTCAGGGACAACGCCTGTATATTCCTGAAACAGTCAGATTGAGAGTATTGCAACTCATTCACGATTCCAAGATAGCTGGGCATAGAGGAATTCTAAAGACACAGGAATTTCTCTCTCGTTTCTTTTGGTGGCCCACTTGCAGGAAGGATGTTTTAAACTATGTCACTTCATGTG
Source organism: Oophaga sylvatica (assembly GCA_033576555.1). Taxonomy (NCBI): domain Eukaryota; kingdom Metazoa; phylum Chordata; class Amphibia; order Anura; family Dendrobatidae; genus Oophaga; species Oophaga sylvatica. Next base: position 988,578,690 of record JARQOD010000001.1, on the reverse strand, counting down.
AAGTCTGTGCAAGATGCAAAACACCTCGCTCCTCACCAACTGGTCTGTTACAGCCTCTTCCCACCCCGTCCCGCCCGTGGGGATCCATTTCTATGGACTTCATTGTGGAGTTACCAACCTCTCAAGGCAAGAACACCATTCTAGTGGTGGTTGACCGTCTAACAAAGGCAGCTCATTTTATCCCTTGTGTCGGCTTACCCACTGCAAAACAGACATCAGATTTGATGATTAAAGATGTGTTTCGCTTACATGGAGTACCGGATGAGGTTATTTCGGATCGAGGGGTGCAATTCACTTCTAGGTTTTGGCAAAATTTCTGTGCAGCATTGGACATTAAAGTAAACCTTTCTTCTGCTTTTCATCCCCAGACTAATGGACAGACCGAACGAACCAATCAAACCCTGGAGCAGTATCTCCGCTGCTTTATCTGCCACCTACAGGATGATTGGGTGGATCTACTTCCATTAGCTGAGTTCTCGTATAACAACTCTCAGAGTGCCTCCACTAAGCAGTCTCCTTTTTACTCTAATCTAGGTTATCATCCTAACATTCTACCACGATTTCCCATAGAAACGCCTTTACCAGCAGTGGCTGAAAGAATCACGTCTTTACAGAAGAATATGGATCTTCTAAAGGAGAATCTGGAATCGGCTCAGGAAAGGTACAAGAAAGCAGCAGATAAATTTCGTAAACCTGCACCAGCTTTCAAGGTAGGAGACTTGGTCTGGCTGTCAACCAGAAATCTTAAGTTAAGGATTTCATCGTCTAAGTTGGGACATAAGTACATTGGACCCTATAAAATCAGTAAAATTATAAGTGCCGTTGCTTGTCGTCTTCAACTGCCCAGAACTATGAGAATTCACCCTGTCTTTCATGTATCCCTACTAAAGGCTGCGACACCCAATACGTTTCCGGGACGTTCTTCTCCTTGCCCTGACCCAGTGCTAGTCGATGGTCAGGAAGAATTTGTGGTGGAAAGGATTTTAGATTCCAGGTTGTATAGAAATCAGTTACAATATCTGATTAAATGGCAGGGCTACCCAGTGGAGGACAACTCATGGGAACCAGTCAATAACGTTAATGCTCCTCGCTTGCTCCGTCAGTTTCATCAGAGGTACCCACACAAGCCTGGCCTGAGGTCATCCAGAGGTTGTCCCTAACGGGGGAGTAATGTAAGGTTCTGTGTACATGTTCCTGAAACTCAGTTTGTTCGTCAGCCATTTTACTTTCTGTCTTGCTGCAGCTATCTTGCCCTCAGTCAAAATGGAGTTTCCAGCTTGCATGTTCCCGCCCTGATTCTCTCCTTTTGCTTCTTAAGCAGCCACAGCTGAGCAATCAGTGCTTCAGAATCTAGCCTGCAGTGAACCTGTGACCTGACTCCTAAAGCCTTGGACCTTGTACTCCAGCTATTCCTACTGAGGAACTCTGAAGCACTTGTGGACTCTGGAACCCTGCTCTTTGAAAGACCCACGTTTGCATGGACTTACGGTAACAGAGAAGAAGATCCTGAACCTGTTGTGGAGAGTGATTGCTGAGCTTAGATTACTCTGGCCTGCTGTGTCTCCTGTTTCTGTGTCTGCAAACTGTGTGACTATTTTTGCCAACTTGTATGAAGTAATACAAGACTTTCTATATCAAACCTGTGTCTCATGTATTTTCATCGCACCCAAGCACAAGACGCTATATGAACTGTACTACATACATTACAGGCACATCAGAGATCTCCTGACCCAAACTCATCAGGCCCACCGTACACAGGCACATCGGAGATCTGACCCAAGTTCAACAGCCCTATAGCCAGACAAATCGGAACTCTCCTGACCCAAACTCAACAGCCCCGTAAACAGTCACATCGGAGACTATGGAGTTTGAGTTAGGAAGATCCACGGATGGCCTGTGCATCGTGAAATGCAAATTTGCGAAACCGGCCTAATGGTAATTGCCTGTAGCTACAACATGAAAGAGGCCGTCTGTAGTGGACCAAACCTATCGTGTTCATAAAAAACCTTTGTGTGAAGACGCAGAACACATAAACGCGTTACCTCCTGTGCTCCGTGAGCGACAAGCTGCTCCATCAGGATTCTGCGCCGTCGCTTCTCCCTCTGCTCGCGAGATACGGCGTCCTCCTCTACCCTCTTCTGAATTTTCTTTACATAGTCTTCGGAACAGTCCAGTTTTACCACGGCCGCACCGATGCTCGCTGTGGACCTGAGTCTCTGTAAGGTCGGGCCCCTGAAAGACCATAGCATTGCGTCCTGTCAGTACCGGGATCGGTGGGATCAATCACATCCCGACCCTGATGAAAGTCGGGCCAGTCACAATAGCTCAGCTTGCAGCAAGCTCTGCTTCTTTGACTTCCATGGAGTTGAGCTTAAATACCGGACACAACGTGTAGACAGGCGCTGTTTTTTGCCATGTTTATCATTTGCTTTTTTTTAGGTCACTTTTCTTTTTCGTCTTTTATTTTTTTTTAATGAATTTTGTGCTAAATCAGAAATGTTCTTTAGTTTTGTCTTTCACCTTTCCGTGCAAAAAAAAAAGTTGCATGTCGCAGATAATTCGATTTATGTTATACAAAAAAAAAAATTATAAAAAGAGATTTGCTGGGAGCGTATGGGGTGGAATGGAGTACATTTGAGTCAAAAAATTATCACTTTTTTTTCTTGAAAAGTCACAATTAGTGAATCAGATGAAAATATTTTGGAAAAAGACAAAAACCCTGACCACGACAGTGAGTATAAAAAAAACATGCCCACAATGGCGAATGTAAAAGAAAAAATGACTCAAAAAAAAGGCGCCAATCAAAAGAAAAATTTGTAGCAAATCAAAAACACTAAAACCAGAATTGGGGCCGAGGTCTTACCTCCCGTTCAGGGTGACGCTGTTGGTCAGGCCGTCCTTTTTCACCGACTTCTCGAATTTTGTTAATTCATTATAAACCTCCTAGAATAAAGCAGACTGTTATGTCGTAACCTCTGGTGTCCCTGGACATCACAACACGTCCATACGCTCATTAGGGTCGATGAGGTCTAACAAGTGTACGTCAAGTTGACTAGTTTATTATTTTGGGTACCGTAATTTAAAAGGGTTAAAACAAACTGATCCAAAGGTGTCTTGCTACTGTGATCCCTAGTGATCAGCTGCGATCTGTATGGTAGAAAGTGTTGAATTCCTCTGCAGCGCCACCACAGGGAAAATGAAGTATTACATGGACCCGGTCCTCCAGAGGAAGAGCGAGGCTTCTATAGCCGATCTCATCTCCAGATTAATGGAAATCACAAATAAGGGACTCCCTTATAGCCTAGAAATGAATGATACAGCAGGATAGATGACGGCTTACCGACAGGTGGCGGTCCGAGGGCTGGGACCCCCACTGATCAGCAGAAGGAGAACTTTTTATCCCCGACAGTGCACTATTATCCCTATTACCAAATGAAGCAGTGGGTTGGATGCAGACCGCTTCTCCATTCATCCTGCATGGATCTGCTGGGAAAAGCCGGGCGCATAGGGAATGAATGGAGCGCAGGTTGAACATGCACTGCTGCCCCAATCTATCGGGAATAAAAGTGCCCGTTCTGCCGATCGGTGCGGGTCTCAGCACTTGCACCCCCACTGATCAGGTGATGGCTTACTTTTACTGGACAACCCCATTAATGGACCCAAAAATTAGGTTTAGCTCCTCTGTACTCCACGCTGTGTCCCTAACACCCCACTCTGGTGGTGTTACTCGTGAGCTGCAGACAACCAATCAACAGCCACTGATTAGCTGCAGCTTTTGCTTTTTGTCAGAGCAGAAGAACACTCTGAAATGTCAAAGTGTGGTTGCTGCAGCTGATCATAGGCCTCTGATTGGCTGCAGCACCCACATATTCAGCACTATGTCCCCTGCTGGATGTTGATCCCAGCAGACCAGCTGGGGATGCAATGCAGAGTACGGAGAAGAGGCAAAAAGTCAGGGAGGTGGGTATCAGTTATTTTTATTGCCTGGACCCTGCCTGGACCTATTAAATAAGGGGTTGTCCAATAGTGAACAATCCCTTTAAGAACCACACACATGCACTGGACACAGGACACCGCACATTGCCCTGACCTCGGCCTCCTTCTTCTTCCTCAGAGTCTTCTGCTCCTCGATGGCCTTTAATGTCCGGTTTGCCGGTGGTTTAGGTATCTGGACAATCGCAGCTTGGATTCTGGCCATTATTTCATTCTGTCTTCTTCTTGCGCGACGGAGCTGATGGGTGCAAGTAATAAAAGCAAAATGACATGAGACATTTTGGAGCCGATTTCTAAACTACAGGGTTATACCGTATCGCTAGGACCACAGCAGCCACATTCACTAGATGGGACGAGAAGGAGTCAGGCTGTGCCAGGAAAAAAAGCCGAATGGACCATCGTCACCTTTATCTTAGGAGCGGCAGGGGTCCCGAAGGTCAGACCCCACTGATAAAACTGCTATGTCATATCCTACTATTAAGCGACGAGATGGCTGACGGCTTCTGGAACAGCAAACTTTTACTGTGTACGTCCTCATTAGCTACATCAAAGGTGACGACAATCTCCCTAAGGCAGACCGGACGTCTCCGGTCCATACCAGGGACATCACATAGCAATGGAAAAACAATATTTTCCTGCCATATGATCATTTCTGTGGGTCCCAGGATTTTGGGTAACCACAGAAATGTGACATCAACCTGCAATATGGACATACCATAGTCATTTTTGGTGTGTTTAGGATGGTGACAATATGCTTGGAAATGCGGGAAAATATTACATAAATTAGAATTTTTTCCTTGCACCCATCTTTCCGTGCATACAATTGCTCATCCTCCTCTCACCTGACCAGGAGGAGCGATGTGGATGAGACCCTTTATGATATCTCATCCAGAAACTCTCAGTGTCAGTCTCTAGGTGAAGAGATGTGTATTGCAGTTCTGTCCAAACTTTCGGCAGCATTTTTTTTGCAAATAAGCGCTCACCGATGTAATCATAAGAAGTTTCTTTATTTACCCCTTTTTACCAAGTACTGGTTTTGCTTGTTTTTATGTCTTTTTGTTATTTCATCTTTTCTGTAAGCACTGTGCTTCTTTTTTGCATATTTTATCTAAAATTTAATATCTTTGTTCTTTGCTGCTTTAAACGCACCCCCAACCTCGAGGAGGGAAAATATAGCCTGGTTGTGTGACCATGTGGAGGCCAGAGTGCAAGTTAAGTACCTATCAGGTACTTGGGAAAGCTCGGTGGTGTGTTTGCTAGTGTATCAGTCAGTGCAGGTGTCCTATTGTCCTACTAAAACGGCAGGTGGTGGCAGCCAAAAGTGTGGTGTGGTCAGGCTGTGACTGTTCGAGATTAGGGAAAGCGGCCCAGAATCATCCTCAGGAAGGACTGGGGCCCTAACTATCCCTGCTCCCAAAGGCTCCTCTGAAGGTGAGGAGGTTTGGGCCACCAGACTTACTGTTCTCCTGTTATTCCCTAAGCTGTCACCTTCCCCAGGAGGTCCGGGACAGGAATGGTCGTGTATCAACCACATGGGAATAGGACAATGAGGAAAGCAGACACCCAAAAACAGCAACAATCACCAGTAGCAACAATGATCTCCAATTCAGCACAGCGCCTCCAAGGAGCTACGAAGCAAAGCTTTCACTGGCAAGGAAAAGAAGGTCTGACCAGATATTATAGGGGGAGGAAATTACCAGGTCAGGAACAGCTGTGAGATGGAGCTTCAAGTTCCAAAGGAAACAAAATCAATTTAATATTAAACACAAACACACAGGCTAAATGGAAGATCTGCGATTCACAATACACAGTGATTTTCTAACCCCAGATCTCCCAGGTTGTGACCCGCTTGTGACAGGTGTGGAATGGTGGGCAGCCTGTGGGGTGCGCTTAGCTCATTCTCAGCCTGTTGCGATAAGTTAGGAGACGAGTGAGTGGGAGACATGGAGCCCCCCCTTTACAGCCACCTTTTCGATGTCCTGAATTCTTAATTCTTCTTGTATCTTCTGGATTTTCTTCATCTCGTCGTTCTGAAGTCGGGCGAGTCTTTCCTCCATCTCTTTGGCTCTTAACTCGAACTGTTTGGTCACTTGCTGCAGACTTAGGTCAGACTGACGAGGAACCAAAGTCTTCAATCTCTAGAGATTCCAGGGAAAAAGAACCCAAACCTTAGCATCCCCGAATAAAGTATATGTGCTCCCCACCCCCCTCTGCATGGAGAAGACTGCAGCCCTCACCTCCTTATACATTTCCATTCCTATGCTTTGTAGCTTTGCTGGGGCAGCGGCTCTCAATGTCTCCAGGGCCACGCCGGTCAGCCCCGCTTTCTTCTTCTTCTGCAGGGCGATATACAGCTGGTAGAGGAGCCTGGTGGCGGCTCCGTGCTGCTCGGACATGATATTCTGGGCCACATTTTGGTCGAACGGGACGCTCAGAAGCTGTAAGGTGGGCTCCACCCGGGTGAAATTGTTCAGTTTGGAGTTGGCCGTTCTGCAAAAATACTTTCACATTGAAGAACTACCCATAGGATAAGCCATCAGTATCAGACTGGTGGTGGTCCAGCACCTGAGACTCCCACCAATCAGGCGGAACAGTACAGCTGTAGTGGTCATTCTCGGTACTGCAGTTCAGCTCCTACTGCAGTGAATGTGATCTTAGCAGCAGTACTGAGAATGGCCACTACGCAGAGTATAGGGCTGGTCAGCTGATCGGCAGGGGTGCTGAGCGTCAGTCCGCCGCCGATCTGACAACCTGAGGATGGATCATCAATACGGACAACCCCTTTAAGGTGTCTGTAATGTTATAACCTTTCACAAGTCAAAAAGGGATGACATCAGTGATAATGGGACCCCCCTGCAGAAATGGACCCCCAGGTGCATTTTCCGCAGACGGGTTACTGTAAAGTGAATAGAGGAGAAAGAGAAGAGCTGATATTATACAAAAAATAGAAAAAAATGATAGTAAAAAAAAAAAAATTAAAGGAGTACTTTAATTTTATCAAATAAAACTATAAAGAGGTTCCGCTATTTTCTAACAATCTTTCCGCATCAATTCTTTGCTGATTTTAGGGTCTCTTCTTGTAGTCTTTTGACAATAAACTGATCCCATGCTTCCCCCCTCCTGTGGAGAAACCTGGCAGTAAGTGTTTTGTGTCCCTGCAGCTCCCCCACAGGGGAAATGAGGTATTACACAGTTTCCATTCATATCAATGGTTGTGTGTGTAATACAGGACAGGACGGGTCCTCGGAGGGAGAGACGCTCTTTATCAGCTCTTCACTCTCCGAATAACGTGAAGATCCTGAATATGTGGGAAAATACTTTCTTAAAATCACCGTTATAGAAAATTTAAAGACGGATGAATGACAGGAAAGTTATATATGAACAGCAGATGAAATGAATGACAGACCCAGGATGAGTTATAACCGTCCACATAGTGACCGGGTGTCGGGAAGGTGTCACAGATTTAGGACTCACCTGTTTTGTGAAAACTTCTCAAAGTCATTTTGGAGTTCGTATTTGTGTAACACTTCCCGATCAGGTACCCGCTGCAGAACTCCCGGGCAAAAGTCTTGGGTCTAGAAGGAAACAAAAGAGAGATAAGAGTCCAGTGTGGGCAGAGGAGTGCGGTAATACACTACTCAAAATATAAAGGGAACACTCAAATAACACATCCTAGATCTGAATGAATGAAATATTCTCATTGAATACTTTGTTCTGTACAAAGTTGAATGTGCTGTCAACAAAATCACACAAAAATCATCAGTGGAGGCCTGGATTTGGAGAGACCCCCAAAATTAAAGTGGAAACAAGTCAAAATGATGCTCAGTATTGTGTGTGGCCTCCACGTGCCTGTATGACCTCCCTACAACGCCTGGGTATGCTCCTGATGAGGTTGCGGATGGTTGGTCTCCTGAGGGATCTCCTCCCAGACCTGGACTAAAGCATCCGCCAACTCCTGGACAGTCTGTGGAGCAACGTGACGTTGGTGGATGGAGCGAGACATTATGTCCCAGATGTGCTCAATCGGATTCAGGTCTGGGGAATGGGCGGGCCAGTCCATAACTTCAATGCCTTCATCTTGCAGGAACTGCTGACACACTCCAGCCACATGAGGTCTGGCATTGTCCTGCATTAGGAGGAACCCAGGGCCAACCGCACCAGCATATGGTCTCACAAGGGTCTGAGGATCTCATCTCGGTACCTAATGACAGTCAGACTACCTCTGGTGAGTACATGGAGGGCTGTGTGGCCCTCCAAAGAAATGCCACCCCACACCATTACTGACCCACTGCCAAACCGGTCATGCTGAAGGATGTTGCAGGCAGCAGATCGCTCTCCACGGCGTCTCCAGACTCTGTCACGTCTGTCACATGTGCTCAGTGTGAACCTGCTGCCTGCTCATTGGCAGTTGCAGGAATCATCATTAAACGAGGGGCACCGACAATTTTGACCACGTGTGTATGTACACAATGACTGCAGCAGCAGAATAGTGAGTGCAGCTCTGAAGTATAATACAGGATGTAACTCAGGATCAGTAATGTAATGTATGTACACAATGACTGCAGCAGCAGAATAGTGAGTGCAGCTCTGAAGTATAATACAGGATGTAACTCAGGATCAGTAATGTAATGTATGTACACAGTGACTGCACCAGCAGAATAGTGAGTGCAGCTCTGGGGTATAATGCAGGATGTAACTCAGGATCAGTAATGTAATATATGTACACAGTGACTGCACCAGCAGAATAGTGAGTGCAGCTCTGGAGTATAATACAGGATGTAACTCAGGATCAGTAATGTAATGTATGTACACAGTGACTGCACCAGCAGAATAGTGAGTGCAGCTCTGGGGTATAATGCAGGATGTAACTCAGGATCAGTAATGTAATATATGTACACAGTGACTGCACCAGCAGAATAGTGAGTGCAGCTCTGGAGTATAATACAGGATGTAACTCAGGATCAGTAATGTAATGTATGTACACAGTGACTGCACCAGCAGAATAGTGAGTGCAGCTCTGGAGTATAATACAGGATGTAACTCAGGATCAGTACAGGATCAGTAATGTAATGTATGTACACAGTGACTGCACCAGCAGAATAGTGAGTGCAGCTCTGGAGTATAATACAGGATGTAACTCAGGATCAGTACTGTAATGTATGTACACAGTGACTGCACCAGCAGAATAGTGAGTGCAGCTCTGGAGTATAATACAGGATGTAACTCAGGATCAGTAATGTAATGTATGTACACAGTGACTGCACCAGCAGAATAGTGAGTGCAGCTCTGGGGTATAATGCAGGATGTAACTCAGGATCAGTAATGTAATATATGTACACAGT
>JARQOD010000001.1:988554857-988569255 GCA_033576555.1 Oophaga sylvatica | reverse complement strand
ATTTACCCCTTTTTACCAAAGACTGGTTTTGCTTGTTTTTAGGGCTTTTTTGGTTATTTCATCTTTTCTGTAAGCACTGGCTTCTTTTTTTGCATATTTTATCTAAAATTAATATCTTTGTTTCTTTTTTCTTTAAACGCCCCCCCAACCTCGAGGAGGAAAATATAGCCTGGTTGTGTGACCAGTGTGGAGGCCAGAGTGCAAGTTAATACCTATCAGGTACTTTGGGAAAGCTCGGGTGTTTTGCTAGTGTATCAGTCAGTGCAGGTGTCCTATTGTCCTACTAAAACGGCAGTGGTGGCAGCCAAAAGTGTGGTGTGGTCAGCTGTGACTGTTCGAATTAGGAAAGGGCCCAGAATCATCCTCAGGAAGGACTGGGGCCCTAACTATCCCTGCTCCCAAAGGCTCCTCTGAAGGTGGGAGGTTTGGGCCACCAGACTTACTGTTCTCCTGTTATTCCCTAAGCTGTCACCTTCCCCAGGAGGTCCGGGACAGGAATGGTCGTGTATCAACCACATGGGAATAGGACAATGAGGAAAGCAGACACCCAAAAACAGCAACAATCACCAGTAGCAACAATGATCTCCAATTCAGCACAGCGCCTCCAAGGAGCTACGAAGCAAAGCTTTCACTGGCAAGGAAAAGAAGGTCTGACCAGATATTATAGGGGGAGGAAATTACCAGGTCAGGAACAGCTGTGAGATGGAGCTTCAAGTTCCAAAGGAAACAAAATCAATTTAATATTAAACACAAACACACAAGGCTAAATGGAAGATCTGCGATTCCAATACACAGTGATTTTCTAACCCCAGATCTCCCAGGTTGTGACCCGCTTGTGACAGGTGTGGAATGGTGGGCAGCCTGTGGGTGCGCTTAGCTCATTCTCAGCCTGTTGCGATAAGTTAGGAGACGAGTGAGTGGGAGACATGGAGCCCCCCCTTTACAGCCACCTTTTCGATGTCCTGAATTCTTAATTCTTCTTGTATCTTCTGGATTTTCTTCATCTCGTCGTTCTGAAGTCGGGCGAGTCTTTCCTCCATCTCTTTGGCTCTTAACTCGAACTGTTTGGTCACTTGCTGCAGACTTAGGTCAGACTGACGAGGAACCAAAGTCTTCAATCTCTAGAGATTCCAGGGAAAAAGAACCCAAACCTTAGCATCCCCGAATAAAGTAAAATGTGCTCCCCCACCCCCCTCTGCATGGAGAAGACTGCAGCCCTCACCTCCTTATACATTTCCATTCCTATGCTTTGTAGCTTTGCTGGGGCAGCGGCTCTCAATGTCTCCAGGGCCACGCCGGTCAGCCCCGCTTTCTTCTTCTTCTGCAGGGCGATATACAGCTGGTAGAGGAGCCTGGTGGCGGCTCCGTGCTGCTCGGACATGAATTCTGGGCCACATTTTGGTCGAACGGACGCTCAGAAGCTGTAAGGTGGGCTCCACCCGGGTGAAATTGTTCAGTTTGGAGTTGGCCGTTCTGCAAAAATACTTTCACATTGAAGAACTACCCATAGGATAAGCCATCAGTATCAGACTGGTGGTGGTCCAGCACCTGAGACTCCCACCAATCAGGCGGAACAGTACAGCTGTAGTGGTCATTCTCGGTACTGCAGTTCAGCTCCTACTGCAGTGAATGTGATCTTAGCAGCAGTACTGAGAATGGCCACTACGCAGAGTAATAGGGCTGGTCAGCTGATCGGCAGGGGGTGCTGAGCGTCAGTCCGCCGCCGATCGACAACCTGAGGATGGATCATCAATACGGACAACCCCTTTAAGGTGTCTGTAATGTTAAAACCTTTCACAAGTCAAAAAGGGATGACATCAGTGATAATGGGACCCCCCTGCAGAAATGGACCCCCAGGTGCATTTTCCGCAGACGGGTTACTGTAAAGTGAATAGAGGAGAAAGAGAAGAGCTGATATTATACAAAAAATAGAAAAAAATGATAGTAAAAAAAAAAAAATTAAAGGAGTACTTTAATTTTATCAAATAAAACTATAAAGAGGTTCCGCTATTTTCTAACAATCTTTCCGCATCAATTCTTTGCTGATTTTAGGGTCTCTTCTTGTAGTCTTTTGACAATAAACTGATCCCATGCTTCCCCCCTCCTGTGGAGAAACCTGGCAGTAAGTGTTTTGTGTCCCTGCAGCTCCCCCACAGGGGAAATGAGGTATTACACAGTTTCCATTCATATCAATGGTTGTGTGTGTAATACAGGACAGGACGGGTCCTCGGAGGGAGAGACGCTCTTTATCAGCTCTTCACTCTCCGAATAACGTGAAGATCCTGAATATGTGGGAAAATACTTTCTTAAAATCACCGTTATAGAAAATTTAAAGACGGATGAATGACAGGAAAGTTATATATGAACAGCAGATGAAATGAATGACAGACCCAGGATGAGTTATAACCGTCCACATAGTGACCGGGTGTCGGGAAGGTGTCACAGATTTAGGACTCACCTGTTTTGTGAAAACTTCTCAAAGTCATTTTGGAGTTCGTATTTGTGTAACACTTCACCGATCAGGTACCCGCTGCAGAACTCCCGGGCAAAAGTCTTGGGGTCTAGAAGGAAACAAAAGAGAGATAAGAGTCCAGTGTGGCAGAGGATGCGGTAATACACTACTCAAAATATAAAGGGAACACTCAAATAACACATCCTAGATCTGAATGAATGAAATATTCTCATTGAATACTTTGTTCTGTACAAAGTTGAATGTGCTGTCAACAAAATCACACAAAAATCATCAGTGGAGGCCTGGATTTGGAGAGACCCCCAAAATTAAAGTGGAAACAAGTCAAAATGATGCTCAGTATTGTGTGTGGCCTCCACGTGCCTGTATGACCTCCCTACAACGCCTGGGTATGCTCCTGATGAGGTTGCGGATGGTTGTCTCCTGAGGGATCTCCTCCCAGACCTGGACTAAAGCATCCGCCAACTCCTGGACATCTGTGGAGCAACGTGACGTTGGTGGATGGAGCGAGACATTATGTCCCAGATGTGCTCAATCGGATTCAGGTCTGGGAATGGGCGGGCCAGTCCATAACTTCAATGCCTTCATCTTGCAGGAACTGCTGACACACTCCAGCCACATGAGGTCTGGCATTGTCCTGCATTAGAGGAACCCAGGGCCAACCGCACCAGCATATGGTCTCACAAGGGTCTGAGGATCTCATCTCGGTACCTAATGACAGTCAGACTACCTCTGGTGAGTACATGGAGGGCTGTGTGGCCCTCCAAAGAAATGCCACCCCACACCATTACTGACCCACTGCCAAACCGTCATGCTGAAGGATGTTGCAGGCAGCAGATCGCTCTCCACGGCGTCTCCAGACCTGTCACGTCTGTCACATGTGCTCAGTGTGAACCTGCTGCCTGCTCATTGGCAGTTGCAGGAATCATATTAAACGAGGGCACCGACAATTTTGACCACGTGTGTATGTACACAATGACTGCAGCAGCAGAATAGTGATGCAGCTCTGAAGTATAATACAGGATGTAACTCAGGATCAGTAATGTAATGTATGTACACAATGACTGCAGCAGCAGAATAGTGAGTGCAGCTCTGAAGTATAATACAGGATGTAACTCAGGATCAGTAATGTAATGTATGTACACAGTGACTGCACCACAGAATAGTGAGTGCAGCTCTGGGGTATAATGCAGGATGTAACTCAGGATCAGTAATGTAATATATGTACACAGTGACTGCACCAGCAGAATAGTGAGTGCAGCTCTGGAGTATAATACAGGATGTAACTCAGGATCAGTAATGTAATGTATGTACACAGTGACTGCACCAGCAGAATAGTGAGTGCAGCTCTGGGGTATAATGCAGGATGTAACTCAGGATCAGTAATGTAATATATGTACACAGTGACTGCACCAGCAGAATAGTGAGTGCAGCTCTGGAGTATAATACAGGATGTAACTCAGGATCAGTAATGTAATGTATGTACACAGTGACTGCACCAGCAGAATAGTGAGTGCAGCTCTGGAGTATAATACAGGATGTAACTCAGGATCATACAGGATCAGTAATGTAATGTATGTACACAGTGACTGCACCAGCAGAATAGTGAGTGCAGCTCTGGAGTATAATACAGGATGTAACTCAGGATCAGTACTGTAATGTATGTACACAGTGACTGCACCAGCAGAATAGTGAGTGCAGCTCTGGAGTATAATACAGGATGTAACTCAGGATCAGTAATGTAATGTATGTACACAGTGACTGCACCAGCAGAATAGTGAGTGCAGCTCTGGGGTATAATGCAGGATGTAACTCAGGATCAGTAATGTAAATATGTACACAGTGACTGCACCAGCAGAACAGTGAGTGCAGCTCTGGGTATAATACAGGATGTAACTCAGGATCAGTAATGTAATGTATGTACACAGTGACTGCACCAGCAGAATAGTGAGTGCAGCTCTGGGGTATAATGCAGGATGTAATATAGGTGTATAAGATAAGAGCGATTAACATATTGAGCTGTGGACAGGTACCTGTAGTCTTTTAACCTATCTACTATATAATTATCTAACTTATAACTTCCGTCTGTAACGGAAATCCTGCGTCGCTGATTGGTCGCGCCCCGCCGGACGCGACCAATCAGCGACAGGCACATCCGGCCGCGAATTGGCACAGTATTTCAACCAGGCACGCCACCGCTATCGTCGGGAGATCAGCAGCGCTAGCGCTGCCGACGGTAGCCACGGGTCATCTCCACGTACATACTCACCTTCCGTCCCTGCATCCCTGTCCCGGCGCGTCTGCTTCATCCTCTGTGGTGCGGTCACATGGTACCGCTCATTAAGGTCATGAATATGGATGCGATTCCACTCCCATAGGCTGGCGTCCATATTCATGACCTTAATGAGCGGTACCACGTGACCGCTCCACAGAGGAAGAAGCTGACCGCGGGGATAGAGATGCAGGGATGTGCAGCGACGGAGCGAGGAGGGTAAGTATGATGGGGGAGGATGGGGGAGCCCAGCGGAGCCATGTATACAAGGATGGGAGGGTGGGAGCAGAGCCATGCATACAAGGATGGGATGGTGGAGCGGAGCCATGTATACAGGATGGGAGGGTGGAGCGGAGCCATGCATACAAGGATAGGAGGGTGGAGCGGAACCATATATACAAGGATAGGAGGGTGGAGCGGAGCCATGCATACAAGGATAGGAGGGTGGAGCGGAGCCATGCATACAAGGATAGGAGGGTGGAGCGGAGCCATGCATACAAGGATAGGAGGGGGGAATGGAGCCATGTATACAAGGATGGGACAGAGGAGCCATGTATACAAGGATGGGAGCAAAGCCATGCATACAATGATGGTAGGGTGGGAGTGGAGCCATGCATACAAGGATGGGAGGATGGGAGGGTGGGAGCGGAGCATGCATAAATAAACTACACACATATTCTAGAATACCTGATGCGTTAGAATCGAGCCACCATCTAGTCTACTATACAATTGTCTAACTTTTCACTTCCGTCTGTAACGGAAATCCTGCGTCGCTGATTTGTCGCGCCTCGCCGACGCGACCAATCAGCAACAGACACATCCGGCCACGAATTGGCGCAGGATTTAATCCAGGCACGCCACCGCGGGTCATCTCCACGTACATACTCACCTTCCGTCTCTGCATCCCTGTCCCGGCGCGTCTACTTCTATCCTGTGTGTATCCCATAGGCGTGGCGTCCATATTCATGACCTTAATGAGCGGTACCACGTGACCGCACCACAGAGGAAGAAGCTGACACGCCGGGATAGAGTTGCAGGGACTTGCAGCGACGGAGCGAGGAGGGTAAGTATGATGGGGGAGGATGGGAGAGCCCAGCAGAGCCATGTATACAGGATGGGAAGGTGGGAGTGGAGCCATGCATGTAGGATGGGAGGGTGGGAGCGTAGCCATGTATACAGGATGGGAGGTGGGAGCGGAGCCATGTATACAGGATGGGAGGGTGGGAGTGGAGCCATGTATACAGGATGGGAGGGTGGGAGCGGAGCCATGTATATAGGATGGGAGGGTGGGAGCGGAGCCATGTATATAGGATGGGAGGGTGGAGCGGTGCTATGTATATAGGATGGGCGGGTGGGAGCGGAGCCATGTATATAGATTGGGAGGGTGGGAGCGGAGCCATGTATACAGGATGGGAGGGTGGGAGTGGAGCCATGTATACAGGATGGGAGGGTGGGAGCGGAGCCATGTATATAGGATGGGAGGGTGGGAGCGGAGCCATGTATACAGGATGGGAGGGTGGGAGCGGAGCCATGTATACAGGATGGGAGGGTGGGAGCGGAGCCATGTATATAGGATGGGAGGGTGGGAGCGGAGCCATGTATATAGGATGGGAGGGTGGAGCGGAGCCATGTATATAGAATGGGCGGTGGGAGCGGAGTCATGTATATAGATTGGGAGGGTGGGAGCGGAGCCATGTATACAGGATGGGAGGGTGGGAGTGGAGCCATGTATACAGAATGGGAGGGTGGGAGCGGAGCCATGTATATAGGATGGGAGGGTGGGAGCGGAGCCATGTATATAGGATGGTAGGGTGGGAGTGGAGCCATGCATACAAGGATGGGAGAGAGGGAGTGGAGCCATGCATTAATAAACTACATACATATTCTAGAATACCCGATGCGTTAGAATCAGGCCACCATCTAGTAGTGTATAATGAATATTACCCGGCTGGTCTGTTATTTTAGATAGGAAATAAACAAATCATTATAGAATCTCATCAGCTCGGCAGCGGTGCAGACATGTTAGGTGGATCCTGTGGGGACGGAGAAGTGTTTGTTTTCCCTGATCTCGGTTTTGTTTGGTTGCTGGAGGTGACTCACAGAACGGAGGAGCTGGTGTAAATCACAGGAAAGGGCTGGTTTTATTTAGGAATGATCCCACTGGTGTAATTATCTCTTCCTTCCCAGTGACCATTCTGTAAATCATAATGGTCAATGGGGTCAGCAAAATGAATCGCCGCTGGTTTTCTGCAGGACTCTGGAAGCCTTCACTATCATTGCAATATTATCCTGGAGATCTTTAAAAATCCTACAAAAACAGATCGAGAACCAAAGAGAAAGCATTCAGAGTTCCTCAGTACATGATGGCAGTATAATCCCGCTCGTCAGTAATCATAAGCTGGATGATGAGCCTCACTGTGCTCCCCGAAGCACACAGAGGACACCCCGGGGACATGCACCAGCTCCGCTAAGGTACAAAGCCTCAGTAACTAAAGCAAATATGGGAAGGCCGCCAAAGTGTCACCAGCAGCACACAGATGGATATGTACACAGGGCTGAGCTGCCGTTACCATCTGTGCTATTCAATAAGACGGCGCCGGCAGGAAAACCTTAAAGGGAGACTCCAGTGCACAGAGGAGATTCCCAATGTAATAATTCACAGGAGAAATTGTCAGACTCCCCAGGGAATAAGTATTTCATGTATTCTGTTTACTCGGTAGTGACAGGAGCAAAACAGAGAAAACAGGAACACAGGACCTAATCACTCCTACAATGACAGATAATGGTGATTACATCCACATCTGTCTAGAAAATACCCTTCCTCTCCACAGTGCTGCACCACCCTACATCCCCTCCTCATCTGTCTAGAAAATACCCGTCCTCTCCACAGTGCTGCACTGCCCTACATCCCTCCTCATCTGTCTAGAAAATACCCGTCCTCTCCACAGTGCTGCACCGCCCTACATCCCCTCCTCATCTGTTAACCACCCTACCCGTCCTCTCCACACTGTTGCACTGCCCTACATCCCCTCCTCATCTGTCTAGAAAATACCCATCCTCTCCACAGTGCTGCACCGCCCTACATTCCCTCCTCATCTGTTAACCACCCTACCTGTCCTCTCCACAGTGCTGCACCACCCTACATCACCTCCTCATCTGTCTACCACCCTACCCGTCCTCTCCACAGTGTTGCACCACCCTACATCCCCTCCTCATCTGTCTACCACCCTACCCATCCTCTCCACAGTGCTGCACCACCCTACATCTCCTCCTCCTCATCTATTACCCTACAAGTCCTATCCACAATGCTGCACGGCTCATCATCCCCTCCTCATCTGTCTACCACCCTACACATCCTCTCCACAGTGCTGCACCACCCTACATCCCCTCCTCATCTGTCTACCACCCTACCCATCTCCACAGTGCTGCACCGCCCTACATCTCCTCCTCCTCATCTATTACACTACAAGTCCTATCCAAAATGCTGCATGGCTCATCATCCTCTCCTCATCTGTCTACCACCCTACACGTCCTCTCCACAGTGCTGCACCGCCCTAAATCCCCTCCTCATCTGTCTAGAAAATACCCGTCCTCTCCACAGTGCTGCACCGCCCTACATTCCTTCCTCATCTGTAAACCACCCTACCCGTCCTCTCCACAGTGCTGCACTACCCTACATCCCCTCCTCATCTGTCTACCACCCTACCCATCCTCTCCACAGTGCTGCACCGCCCTACATCTCCTCCTCCTAATCTATTACCCTAAAAGTCCTATCCACAATGCTGCACGGCTCATCATCCCCTCCTCATCTGTCTACCACCCTACACGTCCTCTCCATAGTGCTGCTCAGCCCTACATCCCCTCCTCATCTGTCTATTACCCTACATGTCCTCTCCACAGTGCTGCACCACCCTACATCACCTCCTCATCTGTCTACCACCCTACCCATCCTCTCCACAGTGCTGCTCCGCCCTACATCCCCTCCTCATCTGTCTATTACACTACCCGTCCTCCTCCACAGTGCTGTACCACCCTACATCTCCTCCTCATCTGTCTATTACCCTACACGTCCTCTCCACAATGCTGCACAGCCATACATCCCCTCCTCATCTGTCTACCACCCTACACATCCTCTCCACAGTGCTGCACTGCCCTACATCCCCTCCTCATCTGTCTATTACCCTACACGTCCTCTCCACAGTGCTGCACCGCCCTACATCCCCTCATCTATTACCCTACTGTACACTTCCTCTCCACAGTGCTGCACCATACTACATCCTTTCCTCATCTGTCTACCACCCTACACGTCCTCTGCACAGTGCGGCACCGCCCTACATCCCCTCCTCATCTATTACCCTGCACATCCTCTCCACAGTGCTGCACCGCTCATCATCCCCTCCTCTTCTGTCTACCACCCTACCCATCTTCTCAAACAGTGCTGCACCACCCTACATCCTCTCCTCATCTGTCTACCACCCTACACGTCCTCTGCACAGTGCTGCACCGCCCTACATCCCCTCCTCATCTATTAACCTACCCATCGTCTCCACAGTGCTGCTCCACCCTACATCCCCTCCTCATGTCTATTACCCTACCCGTCCTCTCCACAGTGCTGCACCACCCTACATCTCCTCCTCATCTGTCTACACCCTACACATCCTCTCCACAGTGAGGCACCACCATACATCCCTTCCTCATCTGTCTATTACCCTACCCGTCCTCTCCACAGTGCTGCTCCGCCCTACATCCCCTCCTCATCTATTACCCTACTCGTCCTCTCCACAGTGCTGCTCCGCCCTACATCCCCTCCTCATCTGTCTATTACCCTACACGTCCTTTCCACAGTGCTGCACCGCCCTACATCCCCTCATCTGTCTATTACCCTACACTTCCTCTCCACAGTGCTACACCACCCTACATCCCCTCCTCTTCTGTCTACCACCCTACCCATCCTCTCAAACAGTGCTGCACCACTCTACATCCTCTCCTCATCTGTCTCCACTCTACACGTCCTCTGCAGTGCGGCACCACCCTACATCCCCTCCTCATCTATTACCCTACACGTCCTCTCCACAGTGCTGCACCGCTCATGATCCCCTCCTCTTCTGTCTACCACCCTACCCATCTTCTCAAACAGTGCTGCACCACCCTACATTCTCTCCTCATCTGTCTACCACCCTACACGTCCTCTGCACAGTGCTGCACTGCCCTACATCCCCTCCTCATCTATTAACCTACCCATCGTCTCCACAGTGTTGCTCCGCCCTACATCCCCTCCTCATCTGTCTATTACCCTACCCGTCCTCTCCACAGTGCTGCACCGCTCATCATCCCCTCCTCATCTATTACCCTACCCGTACTCTCCACAGTGCTGCACCACCCTACATCCCCTCCTTATCTGTCTACCACCCTACCCGTCCTATCCACAGTGCTGCTTCGCCCTACATCCTCTCCTCATCTGCCTATTACCCTACCCATCCTCTCCACAGTGCTGCACCGCTCATCATCCCCTCCTCATCTGTCTATTACCCTACACGTCCTCTCCACAGTGCTGCACCGCCCTACATCCCCTCCTCATCTGTCTATCACCCTATCCGTTCTCTCCACAGTACTGCACTGCCCTACATCCCCTCCTCATCTGTCTATTACCCTACACGTCCTCTCCACAGTGCTGCACTGCCCTACATCCCCTCCTCATCTGTCTACTACCCTACCCGTCCTCTCCACAGTGCTGCACTGCCCTACATCTCCTCCTCATCTCTGTCTACCCGTCCGTACACAAATCCTGGCTGGTCTTCCTGCAATTTTACATGAATACCTTTATATACTATTTTCATACATTAAAAGCACGTTTTTTTACTTTTAAAATCCCACAGATGCCCCTATAGCATACGAGTTAACTGAGAATCTACCAGTGAGCTAATACTGGGAGACTTTACAACTCTTTGAGCATTGCTTTATGAGCACATGGAAAGTTGAGCTAAACTTCCTGTTGGGAAGATAAAAATGTCCAATTATTGGGAGCTCACTGGCTGATTCTAACTTCCCTGATGAAGCCGTACTAGCTACGGCGGAACGCGTGGGGTCATTCCCCGGGTCATGTTCTGATCTCCGCTGCATGTGGTTCCTTCATTGTGAGGATTTCCTGGCTGGGTAATATTTGCTACTATTTTGTCCATACAGGTCTTGGTCTGGCTTGTGCATTGAGCCTCATTGCTGAGCGGGCGTAGGCCTTATTAGGGGTCCTGCTTTAGGGATTTCTTTACATTTTGATCCCTGTGTCTGGACTAGGATATTGGCAATTAGCTGGTTTCTATCACCCTCCATATATGGCTGGCATATACTGTAGATATAGATACTTAATTAGCAGCCTTGCAGGAATTACTGTTATGTGATTTATACATGTATATTGCTTTATATTCATGCAAGTTGATATCTGACCATTACCCGTGTTTTTTTATACATGTTTTTATTGTGCACTTGTGGTTTCATGTCAATTAATAAAACTGTTTATATTTTTTTCATTATTTGGTTGTAGTGTGCAATATTTCTTTCTGGTAGTCTTCTCTCATTTTTTGTTTCACTGGCTGATTCTAAGTTAACTCATTCTGCATCCAGCAATGGACAGAGGCAACTGGAGACAAACGGTGAGCACAATTTTTTTTCCATGAAATCCAACAGCTAAAAGAACGAGAGTGAAGAGCCCGGCCGTCCTCTGCCCTCTGTCCTGCAGCACATAGCCCCTGCACTGTGCTAGCCCTTCATGTAGGGTGAAGAGGGACCCCAAGGGAGGTGCCCACTAATAATCCGCCATGTATGTCTTCCATACAAGAAGTGATATCACCCTCACTTACAGCTAATGCCCTTCTGCCTCTCACTCCACAAGACCACCAGGGACTAGGCTATTAACCCTTTCACACCCCATAGACTGTCAAGCATGACCATCAATAACAGCCCCTTAAATCCTTCCTTGCCTGAGACCACCAGGGATGTGTCTGTAAAGCTTATGCAAGTAGGGACATGACACATACTCCTCATGGGGACCCCAGGGACGGACTCATTAACCCCATCACTACTGGAGACCCCCAGGGACAGACTCATTAACCCCATCACTACTGGGACCCCCAGGGACGGACTCATTAACCCCATCACTACTGGATACCCAGGGGCAGACTCATTAACCCCATCACTACTGGAGATGCCAGGGCAGACTCAATAACCCCCATCACTACTGGAGACCCCCAGGGACGGACTCATTTACCCATCACTACTGGAGACCCCCAGGGACGGACTCATTAACCCCATCACTACTGGAGACCCCCAGGGACGGACTCATTAACCCCATCACAGGACATACACATACTCCTCATGGAGACCCCCAGTGACAGACTCATAACCCCATCACTACTGGAGACCCCCAGGACGGACTCATTAACCCCATCAAATAGGACATGACACATACGCCTCATGGGGACCCCAGGGACAGACTCATTAACCCCATCACTACTGGAGACTGCCAGGGCAACTCATTAACCCCATCACTACTGGAGACCCCCAGGGCGGACTCATTAATCCCATCACTAGGACATGACACATACTATTCATGGGGACCCCCCGGGACCTGTCTTTTAAAAAGGTCCCTGCACTAAACCCCCAGATATGGACTTATTAACCCCATCACTACTGGAGACCACCAAGATGGACTTATTAACCCCATCACTACTGGATACCTCCAGGGATGAACTCATAACCCCATCACTACTGGAGACCTCCAAGGACAGACCATTAACCCCATCACTACTGGAGACCTCCAAGGACAGACTCATTAACCCCATCACTACTGGACCACCAGGACGGACTCATTAACCCCACACTACTGGAGACCCCCAGGGACGGACTAATTAACCCCATCACTACTGGAGACCTCCCAAGACAGACTCATTAACCCCATCACTACTGGAGACCCCCAGGGACGGACTCATTAACCCCATCAAAACTGGAGACTTATTAACCCCATCACTACTGGAGACTTATTAACCCCATCACTACTGGAGACCCCCAGGGATGAACTCATTAACCCCATCAGTACTGGAGACCACCGGGCAGACTCATTAACCCCATCACTACAGGAGACCCCCAAGGATGAACTCATTAACCCCATCGCTACTGGAAACCCCCAGGTTGTACTCATTAACCCCATCACTACTGGAGACCCCCAGGGATGGACTCATTAACCCCATCACTACTGGAGACCCCCAGGGTTGTACTCATTAACCCCATCACACTGGAGACCCCCAGGGTTGTACTCATTAACCCCATCACTACTGGAGACCACCAGGGACGGACTCATTAACCCCATCACTACTGGAGACCCCCAGGGTTGTACTCATTAACCCCATCACTACTGGAGACCCCCCAGGGACGGACTCATTAACCCCCATCACTACTGGAGACTGCCAGGGGCAGACTCATTAACCCCATCACTACTGGAGACTGCCAGGGGCAGACTCATTAACCCCATCACTACTGGAGACCCCCAGGGATGGACTCATTAACCCCATCACTACTGGAGACCCCCAGGGTTGTACTCATTAACCCCATCACTACTGGAGACCCCCAGGGTTGTACTCATTAACCCCATCACTACTGGAGACCCCCAGGGGCGGACTCATTAACCCCATCACTACTGGATACCCCCAGGACGGACTCATTAACCCCATCACTACTGGAGAAATGCCAGGGGCAACTCATTAACCCCATCACTACTGGAGACTGCCAGGGCAGACTCATTAACCCCATCACTACTGGAGACTGCCAGGGCAGACCATTAACCCCATCACTACTGGAGACCCCCAGGGGCGGACCATTAACCCCATCACTACTGGAGACCCCCAGGGACGGACTCATTAACCCATCACTACTGGAGACCCCCAGGGGCGGACTCATTAACCCATCACTACTGGAGACCCCCAGGGATGGACTCATTAACCCCCCTCACTAGGAACATGACACATACTCCTCATGGGACCCCCAGGGACCTGTCTTTTAAAAAGGTCCCTGCACTAAACCCCCAGAGATGGACTTATTAACCCCATCACTACTGGAGACCACCAAAGATGGACTTATTAACCCCATCACTACTGGAGACCACCAAAGATGGACTTATTAACCCCATCACTACTGGAGACCCCCAGGGATGAACTCATTAACCCCATCACTACTGGAGACCACCAGGGGCAGACTCATTAACCCCATCAGTACAGGAGACCCCCCAAGGACAGACTCATTAACCCCATCACTACTGGAGACCACCAGGGACGAACTCATTAACCCCATCACTACTGGAGACCCCCAGGGACGGACTCATTAACCCCATCACTACTGAGACCCCCAAGGACAGACTCATTAACCCCATCACTACAGGAGACTTATTAACCCCATCACAACTGGAGACCCCCAGGGATGAACTCATTAACCCCATCACTACTGGAGACCGTCAGGGGCAGACTCATTAACTCCATCACTACAGGAGACTCCCAAGGACAGACTCATTAACCCCATCACTACTGGAGACCCCAAGGACAGACTCATTAACCCCATCACTACTGGAGACTTATTAACCCCATCACTACTGGAGACCCCCAGGATAACCATTA
>JARQOD010000001.1:988521647-988554757 GCA_033576555.1 Oophaga sylvatica | reverse complement strand
TTACTCATTAACCAATCACTACTGGAACCGGAGACATTAACCCCATCACTACTGGAACCCAGGGCTGACTCATAACCCATCTACTGAGCACCCCCAGTAACCATAATCCCACCACGGGACGGACACATTACCTCACACGAGACCCAGGGGTTTTAACCCTCACATGGACCCCAGGGGATCATTACCCTATCTGGAGACCCCAGGGCAACCTCATTAACCATCACTGACTGACCTCTGGGCACAGGACCTGCTAAAACCTGACTAAACCCCAACGAGCTAAACCACATATGAGCCCATGATATTAACCCACTTACTGGAGCCCCAGGAGAATCATTAACCCCATCACTATGGAGACCCAGGGAACTCATTAACCCATCATACGGAGACCACCGGCAGACTCATTAACCCCATCACTACGGAGCCCAAGGAAATCATTAACCCCATCACTACTGGAGACCCAGGTGACTATTAACCCATCACTACTGGAGACCCAGGATGACTTACCATCAACTGAATTATCACACACTGGGACCCAGGAGACTTAACCCCATCATACAACGTCAGGGTGACTCATTAACCCATCACTACGGAGACCCCAGGGTTTACTCATTAACCATCACATGGAGACCCCAGGGACCTCATTAACCCATCACTACTGGAGACACCCCAGGGTGACTCATAACCCATCACCTGGACCCCAGGGGGACATTAACCCATCACTACTAGGGCCCCAGGGACGTCATTAACCCATCACTATGGAACCCCAGGGTTTACTATTAACCCATCATACTGAGACCCCCAGGGACCATACCCCAGCACTACTGGAGACCCAGGAGACCATTAACCCCATCACTACTGGAGACCACGGGGTATCATTAACCCATCACTACTGGAGCCCCAGGGAGGACTCATTAACCCATCACTGGACGAACTACCTCATGGCCAGACTCAAACCCATACCCAGTGACTTACCCACTGGACAGTGACTTAACCTATGAGACCGAGACTAACCCTCAACTGAGCAGGGACCTACCTCCTATGGAGACCCGGACCATTAACCATACGGACCAGGCGACATACCATCACATGGACCCGGGTGCTCATAACCCCCAATGGACAGGACTCATAACCCCATCATGGAGACCACCAGCCCAACTTACATCTAGAAACCCCCAATGAACCCCATGACTCTTACCACCCGGACCCATTAACCCCATCAACTGGAGACCCCAGGTGGACTCATTAACCCATCATACTGAGACCCCAGGGTGACTCATTAACCCCATCACTACTGAGACCAGGGGACTCATTAACCCACATACTGGAGACCCGGACGACTCATTAACCCCATCACTACTGGAACCCAGGGACTCATTAACCATCACACTGGAGACCCCGGGGGACTCATTAACCCCATCACTACTGGAGCCCCAGGAGACTCATTAACCCCATCACTAGGAAGCCACCTCATTGACCCCACCTTCTTTAAAAGCCCGAACTAACCCCAATACTAACCCCTCTGACCAAACCATGACTATAACCCCAGGAGACCAAAAGCTATAACCCCAGGAGACCATAACTACCCATCACTACGAGACACAAACTCATAACCCCAACGGAGACCCAACATCATCCCTACACGGAGACCAAGGACACTCATTAACCCATCACTATGGAGACCCCAGCCATGGGACCGTTACTCTACCATCACTAGAGACCCAGGACTCATTAACCATCATATGGGACCCGTGTACCATTACCCATCACTATGAGACCCCCAGGACGGCTTTACCCTCACTATTGGACCACCCAGGTTGTATCATTAACCCATCATACTGAGACCCAGGTTGTACTCATTAACCCATCATATGGCCAGGTATCATTAACCCATCACAGAGACCAGGTGACTCATTAACCCCTCATACTGGGACCCAGCGGATCTACCCATCATAGCCCAGGGTGACTCATTAACCCTCATATGACTCCAGGTGATCATTACCACATACTGGAGCCAGGGAGGATCATTAACCCCATCACTAGGACATGACATACCCTCATGGGGACCCCAGGGACTCTTAAAGCCTCACTAACCCCCAGGGACTATTAACCCCATCACTACTGGAGCCACCAGAGATGGACTTATTAACCCATCACTACTGGAGACCCAAGGACGACTCATTAACCCCATCACTACTGGAGACCCCAGGGATGAACTCATTAACCCCATCACTACTGGAGACCCCAGGGGAGACTCATTAACCCCATCACTACATGGAGACCCCAAGGATCGACTCATTAACCCCATCACTACTGGAGACCCCAGGGTTGTACTCATTAACCCCATCACTACTGGAGACCCCAGGGATGACTCATTAACCCATCACTACTGGAGACCCCCAGGGTGAACTCATTAACCCCATCACTACTGGAGACCCCAGGGAGACTCATTAACCCCATCACTACTGGAGACCCCAGGGTGACTCATTAACCCCATCACTACTGGAGACCCAGGGACTCATTAACCCATCATACTGGAGACCCCAGGGACGGACTCATTAACCCCATCACTACTGGAGACCACCAGGGTTGTACTCATTAACCCCATCACTACTGGAGACCCCCAGGGTTGACTCATTAACCCCATCACTAACTCATTAACCCCATCACTACTGGAGACCCCCAGGGTGACTCATTAACCCCATCACTACTGGAGACCCCAGGAGTGACTCATTAACCCCATCACTACTGGAGACTATTAACCCCATCACATGGAGACCCAGGGTGACTCATTAACCCCATCACTACTGGAGACCCAGGGAGACTCATTAACCCATCACTACAGGAGACCCCAGGGACGACTCATTAACCCCATCACTACTGGAGACCCCAGGCAGACTCATTAACC
Organism: Oophaga sylvatica; assembly: GCA_033576555.1. Lineage (NCBI taxonomy): Eukaryota > Metazoa > Chordata > Amphibia > Anura > Dendrobatidae > Oophaga > Oophaga sylvatica. Next base: position 988,551,852 of record JARQOD010000001.1, on the reverse strand, counting down.
CATCACTACTGGAGACTAACCTCACAGGAGACGTGACTCATTAACCCATCACTACTGGAGACCCCAGGGAGACTCATTAACCCATCACTACGGAGACCCCAGGGTGGCGACTCATTAACCCCATCACTACTGGAGACCCCAGGGTGACTCATTAACCCATCACTACGGAGACCCCAGGGAGACTCATTAACCCATCACTACTGGAGACCCCCAGGGTTGACTCATTAACCCATCACTATGACCCAGGAGGACTCATTAACCCATCATATGGGACCCCAGGGTTGACTCATTAACCCATCACTACTGGAGACCCCCAGGGTGACTCATTAACCCATCACTATGGAGACCCCAGGATGACTCATTAACCCCATCACTACTGGAGACCCCAGGGTGACTCATTAACCCATCACTACTGGAGACCCCAGGAGGACTATTAACCCTCATACTGGACACCCAGGTTGTACTCATTACCCATCACTACTGGGACCCCAGGGTGACTCATTAACCCCATCACTACTGGAGACCCCAGGGTGACTCATTAACTCAGGACATACACTACTCCTACTGGGACCCCAGGTGACTCTTTAACCAGGTCCTGACTAGACCCCAGGATGACTCATTAACCCCATCACTACTGGAGACCCCCAGGTGGACTCATTAACCCATCACTACTGGAGACCCCAGGGACGACTCATTAACCCATCACTACTGGAGACTCCAGGGATGACTCTTACCCTCTACTGGAGACCCCGGGCAGATCATTACCCATCACTACGGAGCTACCCCAGAGACGTGATCATTAACCCCATCACTCTGGAGACCCCCAGGGTTGTACTTTAACCCATCATACTACCGGTGACTATTACCCTCTATGGGACAGTTGTATCATACCCCATCACTACTGGAGACCCTGGGCCCCAGGGATGTATCAGCCACCCTTATCTCTCCACCTGGGAGAGCTGACAACTGTCATGGCTGCTTCCAGTGGTTGTCAGTCCTGGGGACTTCTGGGCACAGGGTGCAGATTTGGGGCACTACAAGAACCAGAATATCCAGACGACTCACCCACGCGCCGGGACAGCCCCAGCTCCTCGTTCAGCCACTGGCAGATGATCTCGGTCATGGCTCCGCCGCTCCGGGGTCATCTCCCGCCGCTCGGTATCCTGCTCTGCTCACCGGAGCCTCCAGGCCGCGTCCTATCTCCATGACAACCGGAACCATAGCGACCGTTACCCGGAGAACAGGGCGCAGCACAGAGGTTGTGTAGTGTGAGCGCAGCGCTCCCCCTGCTGGCAGCACAGTGTACAGCAGGCTGATGATTCGGCAGTGCTTCTTCTTTTCCTCCTATATTCTGATAGATCGGTGTTTAGTTTATTTTTCATTACCTCATTTTTCTGGTCAGAACCATTCAAGCGGTATTTTTTTTCTAATAATCATTATTACTTTTTCCCTTTGTTATTTTTTGCTCCCTCTTAGGGGACTCGAGCCTCCGGTGACCAGATCAAGTCAGTCTGTAGTTCGACTTATGTGATACCTACCGATAGGTTACTTATGGGACGCACTATTCAGTCATATCTTTATCTGATATAGCCAAAATGGGGTGACAGATTCCCTTTAAGGATACGGTACCCACACACGTTGGAGAAATTTTGGCAGATCCTTTGAATTAGGCCGCTGACGACTGTGCACGCAGACCATTTGAATGCAGCATACGGATCTTGCTGAGCAGCAGATGAAAGGCGCTTGTAAAGGAGCTTTTTGCTTTTGATTTTTCTCCTCCTCTTCTTCCAGGAGCTGTAACTTTTTTTTTTATAGAGCTGTATCGAGGTATGTTCTTTTTTGCGGTACGAGGTGTATTTTTTATCATCAACATTTTGTGTCCATATAAGTCTCTGAGCTCTTTTCATGACATTTTTTTGGGGGGAGAGAAGAAGTGAACAAAAAAACAGCCATTCTGCCATTTAAAATTTTTTTCAGCACCTTTATGGGATAAATCCATAATTAGTATTAAATATAATGTGTATATATAAAATTGTTATATATGTATTTATATATAAATGTAATCTATACACATTATATTTCATACTAATATTGTAATCAATAAATAATAATTGATCATCAATAATAATAAAAAAAAACATTTAACCTGTTAAATGCCGCTGTCACAATTGACAGTGGCATTCAAGGGGTTAAAATGCTGCAATCGGCGCTGGCTGTAAGACGCCGCTCCTGATCCCGCTCCATACATGCAGGGTGCAAAAGGGCTGAGTGGCCCTTCCCGACCCTTACATAGGACTGCCGGGTGCTGGTGCCAGCTCTTTTTATTCTTCACAGTCTGTGTATCTATTATATTATTTTACGTCTTAATTAACATTTGACCCTGATGGATATTTTCCGTTTTTCAGATTTGAGCTTTTAGTATTTTTTTTTTACTGTAGTGATGGCAGGAAGTTTTATATGTTCCATCTGTAGTCCATACACCAAATTAACTATAACACAACAGTCCCATATAAATTGAATAATCAATAAGAACATATAGGTGATATTTACCAAAATAAATGTAGTGTATCCACTCAGCGTCCCTCACCCCGACGCGCGTTTCGCCACCAGCTTCTTCCGGGGGCGTGTCAGGGTGAGGGGTACCTGAATATTTATATGATGCGCTACCAATCAATGTTTAGGGAAGGGAGGAAGGACACATGGTTTAAGCACATCTCTGATTTTCTTTTCCTTTTTTTGTTCTCTGGGTGCACAGTTACCAGAGCGCATGCGCGATTATCCCGACCTCAGGTAACTTTCTGGGATTCTCATACACTGACATGCACTACCAATCAGTGCTTAGGAAAGGGAGGAAGGACGGTGCCGGCACTCTACGGCGCATGAGGCGTCAGCCTGCCTCAGATAACGTACTTCCCCTTGGCAACGCTCAATGGCACGCAAGCTGTGACGCCTGTGTGTCAGTGTGTGAGCATCCCAGGAAGTTACCGGAGGTCGGGATAATCGCTCTGGTAACTGTGCTCCAAGAGAACAAACAAAAATTAATTTTTTTCCCACGCTGTCAGATCACCTTATGTCAGCCAGGGACTCGCGCAGTCTCACTGACATCAGCGGTACTCACTGAGGCTGCGCGGAGTCCCCGGCTGACCTGAAGTGAACTCGGTAGCATGGGAAAAAATGAATTAACTTTCCCACGCTAATCAGTTCATCTCCGGTCAGCCAGGGAGCCTGTGCAGACATGAATTCATTCATTCTGCAGGGGTTTATACCTGGGCCAGTAGCATTAGCACCTGTCCCTGCTGTAAACTAGTTAACCCCTTGTGATGGATTGCAGCGGGGGACCTGACTGAACGGCGGAGAGGTATGGATATCGTTGCTTTTTTTTTTTATTACAGGAGAACAATGGATTCAAAAGGATTACCAGTGTAGTAAAATGTGGTCAAAAACTATGTGTAATTATTTCATTAAAATAATTTTAAATGAATGTGTGTGTGTGTTTTTAACCATTTACTACAATAGGATTAATAATGGAGAGTTGTCTAATTGACAACTCTCCATTATTAACCCGGATTAATGTCACCTTCCAATAGCAAGGTGACATTAACCCCTTATAATAGATGTGCCTTTTCTGGGGTGGCTGGGGGCAGATGTTAGTAGCCGGGGGGCCCAAAACAATGGTCCCTCCCTAGGCTATTAATATCTGTCCTTAGTTACTGGCTTTCCCCCTCTGGCGGAGAAAATACTGCGGGAGCCACTCATTTTTTACAACGAATTTACACATTAAATAACACCTACATTTCCAAATTTGCACACATACACTCATCTAATTATTAGTGAACCATATATCAAACTAATGAAATAAATGGTTTACTGTATGTACACCATGTGTCATATATGTCGGGTCTGTAATTTCACAAAGCCGGCAATTGAATTAGCGCTATTAACTATGTAGAAGTGTATGAACTATAATATATATATATATTTTGTAGCCAGGGATATAGATTATATTCATCACAGCATTTGTATCAAACCGTTTTATTTCTATAATTATTAACCGGCTTGTGCTTAAACTTAGATTTTCCATTATGGCACTCTAAAGCTAAATATCAGAACGCATATTAAAGTCCTAGGTATTACTGAGTCTATTGCTATGATGAACACTATCCTGTGTGGTACATCATAGATCATATGTCTTGTGTGATCTTGTCAATAAGGATTCTGACAGGAGAACTCTTCTGGTCTCAATTTGATTATTATTGTACTGTTAAGGTGTAGTGACCTTTTACACTATTACCCTACATTCTATACAGTCAGCAAAGTTTGTGAATGAAAAACCAACATATTATATATATATTATATATTTATAATTATATATATATGTGTCTCAATGACATGTATAAAGTATATATATATATATATGTATTGCATGTGTATATACTGGTTATATATTCTTTCTTTTGTGAATTAACCCTCAGCCTATTTTGACCTTAAAGACCTTGCCATTTTTTGCAATTCTGACCAGTGTCCTTTTATGAGGTAATAACTCAGGAACGCTTCAACGGATCCTAGCGATTCTGAGATTGCTTTTTCGTGACATATTGGGCTTCATGTTAGTGGTAAATTTAGGTCGATAATTTTTGCGTTTATTTGTGAAAAAAAAATGGAAATTTTGCGAAAATTTTGAAAAATTTTGTAATTTTCAAATTTTAATTTTTATTCTGTTAAACTAGAGAGTATGTGACACAAAATAGTTAATAAATAACATTTCCCACATGTCTACTTTACATCAGCACAATTTTGGGAACAACATTTTTTTTTGTTAGGAAGTTATAAGGGTTAAAAGTTGACCAGCGATTTCTCATTTTTACAGCAAAATTTACAAAACCATTTTTTTTAGGGACCACCTCACATTTGAAGTCACTTTGAGGGGTCTATATGGCAGAAAATACCCAAAAGTGACACCATTATAAAAACTGCACCCCTCAAGCTACTCAAAACTACATTCAAGAAGATTATTAACCCTTCAGGTGCTTCACAGGAACAAAAGCAACGTGGAAGGAAAAAATGGACATTTTAATTTTTCCAACAAAAATTTTCTTTTAGCATCAATTTTTTCATTTTTACATGGGTAACAGGATAAAATGGATCCTAAAATTTGTTGGGCAATTTCTCCTGAGTACACAGATACCTCATATGTGGTCATAAACCACTGTATGGGCGCACGGCAGGGCTCAGAAGGGAAGGAGCGCCATTTGACTTTTTGAATGGAAAATATGCTGGAATATTTAGCGGTTGCCATGTCGCATTTGGAGAGTCCCTGTGTGCCTAAACATTGGAGCTCCCCCACAAGTGACCCCATTTTGGAAACTAGACCCCCTAAGGAACTTATTAGATGCATAGTGAGCACTTTGAACCCAGGTGCTTCACAATTGATCCGTAAAAAAGAAAGTACTTTTTTTTCACAAAATTTCTTTAGCCTGTTTTTCATTTCACATGGCAACAGTATAATTTGGGATCTAAAATTTGTTGGGCAATTTTCCTGATACACGATACTCATATGGGTATAACCACTGTTTGGGCCACGCAGGGCTCAGAAGGGAAGACGCCATTTGACTTTTTGAATGGAAATGTGCGGAATTAGCGGTTGCATGTCGCATTTGGGAGTCCTGTGTGCTAAACATTGGACTCCCCACAAGTGACCCATTTTGGAAACTAACCTAAGTAACTTATCTATGCATAGTGACACTTTGAACCCAGGTGCTTACAGAAGTTTTAACGCAGAGCATGAATAAATCGTTTTTCTAAAAGATTGTTAGCCCACTATTTTTTATTTTCACAATGGTTACAGGAGAAATTGGACCTCAAAAGTTGTTGTCCAGTTTGTCCTGAGTACGCTAGTACCCCATATGTGGGGGGGAACCACTGTTTGGGCACACGTCAGGGCTCGGAAGGGATGTAGTGACGCTTTGAAATGCCGACTTGATGGAATGGTCTGCGGGCATCTTGTTACGTTTGCAGAGCCCCTGATGTGCCTAAACAGTAGAAAACCCCCACAAGTGACCCCATTTTGTAAACTAGACCCCCAAAGGAACTTATCCAGATGTGTGGTGAGCACCTTGAACCCCCACGTGCTTCACAGAAGGTTATAATGCAGAGCCGTGAAAATAAAAAAATCATTTTTTTCCTCAAAAACTGATTTTTTAACCCGCAATTTTTTATTTTCACAAGGGTAAGGCTGGGGTCACACACACCGACTAAAAAATCTGACCATTTTAGTCGGTCGATTATTGCAGCAAAATGTCATGAACAGTCATCCGTCTGGCATATGATTTTCCTGGAAAGATGCGATTTAGTCGCATCTCACCATAGTTGTAACATCCGATTTACATCCGACTTGCAGAATTTCTCGCAGGCTTGCAAAACCGACATATAATGGATCCAAAAGAATAGTATTTAAATCACAAAAGAAAGAATACATATACACACATAGAACACATATATATATATATATATATATACATGTCATTGTGACATGTATATATATATATTTTAGTTCATAGACTTCTACATACTGTAATAGCCGCTAATTCAGTTGCCGGCTTTTGTGAAAGTACAGACCCGACATGAAATGATACATTGTTTACATACAGTTAACCATGTCATTTCATGTATTTTTATATATGGTTTAAACTTACAATTACATGAGTGTATGTGTGCAAAATTGCAGACATGTAGGGGTTAATTAAAGGTATAAATTCGTTGAAAAAAAATGTGTGGGCTCCCGCTGTATTTTCTCCAACAGACAGACAAAGCCAGCGAGTGGGGGCAGATAATAATAGCCTAGGGAGGGTACATTTTTTTTGTGCCCCCCTGGCTACTAACATCTGCCCCCAGACACCCCAGAAAGGGCAAATCTCTAATTAGATTCGCCCTTTCTGGCACTTTGCCCGTCTATTCCCATTGCCCTGTAGCGGTGGCGAATGGGTTAATAAGGGGTTAAAGCCACCTTGCAATTGAAAGGTCACTTTAAGCCAGGTTAATAATTGAGAGCTGTCAATTAGACAACTATCAATTATTAATCCTATGAAGGAAATAAAAAAAACACACACACTTTAAGAATAAATAATTTTAATGAAATAAAAACACATTTTTTTGACCATCTTTTATTTAACTCTTAATCCCTGCGAAGCTCTTGATCTCCTATAATAAAGAAAAAATAATAAAACAACATTATTCTTACCTATCTGGCGATCTGTCACGTCCACGCTTTAATCCTTCACTAAGGGTTAACTAGCTTTCAGCTAAGCAGCGCAAGTAATTCTGCCTGCTCAGCTGAAAGCTCCTGAATGAATGAGCTTATCTCCGGCCGACAGGACAGGATGTGATTACTGTGGAAAGCTTAATTGATTGCGTCGAACTTTCACTTTAGGTCAGGTCAGGGTGACCTGACCGAAGTGAAAGTGGCAATAAATCAATTAAGCTCCACTCATTAATCACTTCCTCTCCTTTCGCCGGGAGAGGAAGTTATTCATTCGGGGGGTAACAGCTCAGCAGGCAGCATTAGCTCCCTGCTAGCTGTAACCTGTTAACCCTTTCTGATGGATTACAGCGTGGGACTGTGCATCGGATAGGTAAGAATAATTTAGCTTTTTTATTTTATTTTTATTACAGGAAATGGTTTTAGCAGGAAAATAAAATATGGTCAAAAACTGTTTGATTATTTCATTAAACTTTTTTTTTATTAAAGTGTGTGTGTTTAATTTTTCTTTCATACAATAGGATTAATAATTGATAGTTGTCTAATTGACAGCTCTCAATTATTAACCTGGCTTAAAGTGACCTTTCAATTGCAAGGTGGCTTTAACACCTTATTAACCCATTCGCCACTGCTACAGGGCAATGGGAATAGACGGGCAAAGTGCCAGAAAGGGCTAATCTAATTAGAGATTTGCCTTTTCTGGGGTGTCTGGGGGCAGATGTTAGTAGCCAGGGGGGGCACAAAAAAATGTACCCTCCCTAGGCTATTATTATCTGCCCCCACTCGCTGGCTTTGTCTGCCTGGTGGAGAAAATACAGCGGGAGCCCACGCATTTTTTTTCAACGAATTTACACCTTTAATTAACCCCTACATGTCTGAAACAAATACACTCATGTAATTGTAAGTTCTAAACAAATATCAAAATACAGAAATGACATGGTTAACTGTGTGGAAACAATGTTCTGTAAGGGTCTGGTAGGCGGAACTCTGAGCTTTATTATACAAGAAGGTCTTCCTTGTAAAGGAGCGGGTGGCGCCTGGGGAGAGGGTAGAAGTCATGCAAGTGACTGGGCAGTCTCTGGGTAAAAGGGTAGTCACGCAGTGACCGGGAGTCTTGGTAAGACAGGCAGGAGGTCACGGCAATGTGACCGGGGCAGTTCTTGGTTAGCTGCAGGGATCACAGCAGTGACCGGGGCAGTTCTCTGGTTAGACAGGCAGGTAGTCTACGGCAAGTGACCGGGGCAGTCTCTGGTAGACAGCAGGAAGTCACGGCAAGTGACCGGGCAGTCTCTGGTTGGGCAGGCAGGTAGTCACAACAGTGACCGGGGCAGTCTCTGGTTAGACAGGCAGGAAGGTCACAGCAATGACCGGGCAAGTCTTGGTTAGCAGGCAGGAAGTCACAGCAAGTCACCTTATTAACCCATTCGCCACGCTACAGGCAATGGAATAGACGGGCAAAGTGCCAGATAGGGTAATCTAATTAGAGATTTGCCTTTTCTGGGTGTCTGGGGAGTGTTAGTAGCCAGGGGGGCACAAAAAATGTACCTCCAGGCTATTATTATCTGCCCATCGCTGCTTTGTTGCTGTGGAGAAAATACAGGAGCCCACGCATTTTTTCACGAATTTACCTTTAATTAACCTACATGTCTGCATTTGCACACATATCATGTATGTAGTTTAACCATATATAAAATCATGAAATTCATGGTAACTGTATGTAAACATGGTCATTTCATGTCGGGTTCTGTATTTTCACTAAAGCGGCATGAATTAGCGGCTATTACAGTATGTAGAACTGTTGAATATATATATTGTTATATATATGTCAAATAACATGTTATATATATATGTGTTCTATGTGTATATATCTATCTTTACATCTTTTTAAAGCTGTCAGTGTGCTTTTACACTATAGCGGGATAATTGCGGCTTTTCTAAGGACAACGTGCGATTTAATCGCAAGTCACACGTGCGGTCCGTTGTATCAAGTTCATCGCTCCCATAGACTTGCATGGCGATAGTCGACCACAATCGTGACATCGCAGCATGCTGCGATTGCACTCGGACGTTTAAACGGACCACAAAAATTGATGGTGGGAGCTGCTCATAGATTAACATGGTCGACTGCAATGCGATTTCATCGCATTGCGTCGTCGATTTGTCGTAGTGTGACCTCACTAACAGGAGAATGGACCAAAGTTGTGTACAGTTTGTCCTGAGTACACTGGTACCCCATATGTGGGGGGGAACCATGTTCGGGCACACGTTGGGGCTCGGAAGGGAAGTAGTAACGTTTTGAAATGCCGACTTTGATGGAATGGTCTGCTGGCGTCATGTTACCATTTGCAGAGCCCCTGATGTGCCTAAACAGTAGAAACTCCCCACAAGTGACCCCATTTTGGAAACTAGACCCCGCAAAGAACTTATCTAGATGTGTGGTGAGCACTTTGAACCCCCAAGGGCTACACAGAAGTTTATAACGCCCGGGCATGAAAATAAAAAAATCATATTTTTTCCACAATCAGGATCTTTTAGTCCCCAATTTTTTTATTTTCCCAAGGGTAACATGAGAAATTAGACCCCAAAAGTTGTTGTCCAATTTGTCCTGAGTATGCTGATATCCCATATGTGGGAGAAAACTACTGTATGGGCACACGTCGGGGCTCGGATGGGAAGTAGTGACGTTTTGAAATGCCCACTTGATGGAATGGTCTGCGGCCGTCATGTTACGTTTGCAGAGCCCCTGATGTGCCTAAACAGTAGAAACTCCCCACAAGTGACCCCATTTTGGAAACTAGATACCCAAGGAACTCCTCTAGATGTGTGGTAAGCATTTTGAATCTCCAAGTCCTTCCCAGAAGTTTATAACGCAGAGCCGTGAAAATATAAAATCATTTTTTTTCCACAAAAATAATTTTTTAGTCCCCAATTTTTTTCCCAATGTTAACAGGAGAAATTAGACCCCCAAAGTTGTTGTGCAATTTTTCCCGAGTACGCTGATACCCCATATGTGGGAGTAAACCACTGTTTGGGCATACGTCGGGGCTTGGAATAAGGGGAGCACTGTTTGACTTTTTGAACGCAAAATTTGCAGGAATCAATGGTGGCGCCATGTCGCGTATGGAGACCCCCTGATGTGCCTAAATAGTGGAAACCCCTCAATTCTAACTCCAACCCTAACCCCAACACACCCCTAACCCCAACCCTAACCCCTACACACCCCTAACCCTAATACAAACCCTAACCATAACCCTAACCCCAACACACCCCTAACCCTAATCCCAATCTAACCATAAACCTAACCACAAGCCTAACCCTAATCCCAACCCTAACCCCAAAACACCCCTAACACTTATCCTAACTCTAACCCTAACCACAAACCTAACCCTAATCCCAACCCTAACCAAATTCCAACCCTAACCCAAATTCCAACCCAAACCCAAATTCTAACCCTAACCCTAATTCTAACCTAATTCTAACCCTAATGCTAACCCTAACCCTAGTTCTAACCCTAAGGCTGGGTTCATATTGCGTTTTACCAGCCCGTTCAACACGTAGCGTTGACCGGCTGGTAACGGTATAGCATAACGCGAGCGCGTTATGCTATACCCGCTAGCGCAGATGAATCAGCAGATGATTCATCTGTGCTAGCGGTGACGGAGCCCAGACGCTGCAGCCCGTGTCCGAGGCTCTGTCACTGAATGACGGCACGTCGCGAATGCATGCCGCTTTACGGCATGCGTTGCGATGCGCACACAAATGGGGTGAATGGCAGCGTTAACGGACTGCGTTACACCGCTTATACTGCGGTGAAACGCAGTCCATCTAACCGACTGCCATAATGCAATATGAACCCAGCCTAACCCTAACCCTGAGGCCCCGTGCACAGCAGCAAAATCCGCTGCGGATCCCCAGCAAAATCCGCTGCGGATCCCGAGCAAAATCCGCTGCGGATCAGCAGCAAAAACCGCTGCGGATCAGCAGCAAAATCCGCTGCGGATCAGCAGCAAAATCCGCTGCGGATCAGCAGCAAAATCCGCTGCGGATCAGCAGCAAAAACCGCTGCGGATCAGCAGCAAAATCCGCTGCGGATCAGCAGCAAAATCCGCTGCGGATCAGCAGCAAAATCCGCTGCGGATCAGCAGCAAAATCCGCTGCGGATCCGCAGAAATATCCGCTGCGGATCAGCAGCAATATCCGCTGTGGATCCGCAACAAAATCCGCATCGTGTGCACAGGGCCTAATAGGAAAAAAAAAAATTCTTTATTTTATTATTTGTCCCTACCTATGACAGGGGGGGTTCATTTACTATTTTTTATTTTGATCACTGTGACAGTTTATCACAGTGATCAAAATAAATTTTTGGACACTGGAGGGCGCACTGCGCATGCGCCGGCCGGCGGGCGCACTGTGCATGCGCCCGCCATTTTCCAAGATGGCGGCGCCCATGAAGAATCCCGGGCAAACGCCGAGACAGATCCAGGGACATCGGTGGACCGGGAGAGGTGAGTAGGGGGGGTGTCGGAAGGTGAGGGGGGGGGATCGGAAGGTGGGGGCAGCGGAGGCCAGGAGGAGGGGAGCAGATAGTGACGGCGGGGACCGATCACTGCCATCTTTCGGTGGCGGCGGCCGATCGCCGCCGTGACTCGATGTGGGGGGGGTCAGATCGCGGTCTCCAGCCATGGCAGATGCTATTGCAGCATCGGCCATGGCTGGATTGTAATATTTCACCAATTTCATTGGAGAAATAATACAAATCGCTCTGATTGGCTGTTTCACTTTTAACAGCCAATCAGAGCGATCGTGGCCACGGGGGGGTTAAGCCAACCCCCCTGTGGTGATGCACTAAGGGTCCTGTGCCTGCGGGTCGGGTGACCTTTCAGTGACCCCAGTCACCTGACCCGCAGGAACATGATTTATAGCATGACGCCTACGTTGGCGTCATGGGTCGGAAGGGGTTAAAACCTGTCATTGGGATCCATTATATGTCGGTTTTGCAAGGTGGCGATAAAATCTTACTATACGGATGCCATACGGATGCTTACATGCGCAAAATACGCAGCCACACCTTGACAACGGATGAAAAACAGATCACTGTTCAGGGAACATTTCTGTGTATTACCACCGTAAAATACGGTCCGTATTTTTATACGTTGTGTCTGACCCCAGCCATAGAGTAACACTGTTCCGAGTTCTATGCGATTTTTTTTCTCGCATTCCACTCGTCCGTATTTCTCGCTAGTGTGATTCCGGCCTTATCATGGTGGACTGCTGCCCATCTAGCCGAAATTACTATTATCGCACCAGGCACTTTTTCAGTCATTGATAAAACTTACAGCATGATGTAATTTCTTTATTTGTCATATAATTAAGCTAAATTTTTTTATACGTGTACACTTACATTATATTTCCAATGTTACTAAGGCTATACTGGTGTTTACAGTAATTACTCGCAGCACATTATGTACTTTCTGACATGATTTAATGCATCTTTACCATTGGTAATTATCTGTACAGCAGCCCCCATAATTGTGCTTGTTACTATGGATGCTTCATAGTGTTGCCTTATTAATTGCCCATCCGGGTGACGTATCCTGCCCCCCTCACTTATCATTTCGTTTTTTTAACTTCCCCTTGCTTTTAATTATGTCTTTGTGTAATTATGTTTTATTATCCTATTGTTGTGTAATCATGTTTTAATATTTATTAATAAAAGATTATATTGTATACTTTTTCTGTGAATATTTTTGCTTTGTGGTTTGTGCATTCATAGTATAACTAATTGATATTCATTTATGGTATTTCTTTTCTATACAGGTTTTAGCTTAAAAATTGGATTTATGTCTGAATCCCTGGTGGTCTTGTGGCACCCCAGGAGTTTGGCTGCCACAGTGACCTTGCCTTCCTCCAGGGGAGGATGATGTCATGCCTGAAAGCACAGAAGGATCCCTTAGCAGGTAACACAGCATGCAACACCTTTCTGACTCCAGACCAGAAGGGGGAGCTCAAACACCTGATTTGAGGGGAGCTTCCCTGGAATATTCTGGCTGGGGGAGGAATTAGTCAGTCTAGCTGAGGGAACGAGAGAGGGAAGACGTGAAGAGACAAGCTGGGGGACAGGAGCCATAGCAGGGCTCACCCCCAGGTCTGAGCGCCGGAGACCGGACCCCTGGAGTCCGAGGCTGAGAGGGTGAAGTAAAGTCCCAGCAGCAGAATCCAGAGGGCAGAGGACGTCAGGTTCTCTGTCCCAATTAAGACTCTTCTTCAAAGCAGCAGTGTTATGTAACACCCCTTCAGGGCTACCACGGTACGCTGGGTGTTATGGGGGGTCTCACCTCTTTAGGGCGCAGTGCCTCCACCCGAATCTTGATTGGAGCTCTCTCTAGGACTGCAGAAGGACTGTTATCTTCTGCCAGGGACTGATTCGGGAAACCCCTGCCTATAGCTCAGTACACACTCACCCAAAACAGGAGTAAAACTGTTTAACTGGTTTATGGATATGCAGCAGAAATGAAGTGTATTTAGAGAAACAACATGCAATACAGGTAACGGTGCTCTATAAAAATCATATACACATCACAACCTAATTCTTTCCCCAACCCTGCAAATATAACGTAGCAGGGTTCCCCTTTTCTTGTATTAACCCAGTCCAAACGTTGGGGCCCAGTTGCCGCGGATGTTGGGCGCGCAAATTTATAACCGTTGGTGCACTTAGATGCTCACGAAGGTAAATAGTCTGGGGCGTAGTGTACTCACTGTAACGGGCTGGTTGAACCACAAGTCTCGAAAAGGGGCACTCACGGTGCGTCTCCACCGGTGGTAGTTTTCCCTGGACCCCAACGGGGGCGGCAGGATTCAGGCCTTTATACGGTGGGAGTGCCGGTAGAACTCTCCGAGTCCTTAATGTTGCTTGCTTCACCTGATGACCGGGCTGCGCTCTCTCCAGATTCGCAGGTATATCAGAGGGGATGGGAACGCTCCGCTCTTTAGAGGAATACAAGTCCACAGCGCTCCATCTTTTACATGAACCATCCGCTCTCTCACTTTCTTTCACTTCCTCTCCAGCTCCCTCCCCCAAGTTCCTCCTCCCTCCTATCCCTCCAAGCTGTGTCATCTGACTAAAACAAGGGTCCATGGGAATTGTAGTCCCCCGCAGCTCAGGGAAAAAACCATTAATGTCTGAAGGTCCCTGTTTAACAGCAGCTGCAAAACTCTTCTTAGTGTCTGTAAATCCCAGTATACCAGTAGCTGCTCTGACAGTTCCATGTGCAGGTGTTACAGTTATGATCTGCTACAAGCACTAAGGAAAGATGGGAATTCTGTCCCTACAATAGAACTAAGCTGGATCCCTACGATGTAACGGGGAACCTGATCCTGCGACCAGACCCGCTAAAGTCCTCAGCTAGTCTGAACAAAGACCTATAGTTGCGAGGGAGGAATCCCTACAAGAACTAGGGACTGGGTGAAAAGGTGGACACCTCCTAACAGAAATTGTAGCAGGGAAAAATAAAACAGAAAACAAATTACTTAGAGATCCTAAGATCAAGCAAAACTGACAGAGTAAGGCACCTAAGCACCCGGCTAGCTTAAGAGTAGGTAATACAATGAAGTCCAGCAAAGCCAGAAGGGCGGAGCCAGACTAAATAGGGAAAAAAGGTCATGTGACCAGCAAGCTGAAACAAAACCTAACAAGAGGGTTCTAACAGTACCCTCCCTTCTAAGAGGATCCTCCGGATCCCCTAGGACTTAGGCTTATCCGGAAACCTCTTGTGAAACGCTCTGACAAGTCTAGACGCAGAAACATCATCCGCCCTCACCCATGAGTTATCCTCGGGTCCATAACCCTTCCAAGCGACGAGGTACTGTAAACTCCCTCTATACCGTCTAGAATTTAGGATGCGGGAAATCTCATATTGCCCGTCCTCCACCACCAGGGGAACAGTGGCCGAGACATCTCCATCTGAGACCTCAGCTTTTTTCAAGAGAGAAACATGAAACACCGGATTAATCTTCCAGGAGGTGGGAAGCTCCAACTTAACAGCAGATTGGAAGCACCTTAAAGGGCCCTACAAACTTGGGACCCAATTTCTTAGACGGAATCCTCAAGCGCAGATTCTTAGAGGACAACCAAACCATGTCACCAATAGCAAACAAAACCTCTTGTCGTTTTCTATCAAAATACACTTTGGATCTTTTGTTAGCCTCCTGAAGATTACCACGCACATCAGTCCAAACTCTCTCCAAAACACCAGAAAAATTCTCCTCTTCAGGTACAGCCGATCCCAACTTGGAAAATGACCCAAACGACGGATGTCTCCCAGTACAACAAAAAAAAGGCGAACAACCAGCAGAAGCGGATGTATGGTTGTTAAGAGCAAACTCAGCAAGTGGCAGAAACTCAGACCACCCCTCTTGATTATCAGTCACAAAACAACGCAAGAACTGCTCAACATCCTGGTTTTTCCTTTCTGTCTGGCCATTAGACTCAGAATGATATCCGGATGAAAACGACAAATGAACTCCCAACCTGTCACAAAAGGCGCGCCAAAAACGAGCCACAAACTGAGGTCCCCTATCAGAAACAATGTCAGTAGGAACACCATGTAGTCTGACTATTTCCTTGACAAAGGCCTTAGCGAGAGTCTTAGCGCAGGGCAGTTTGATGAAAGGAATCAAGTGACACATCTTGCTAAAACGGTCCACGACCACCCAGATGACAGTGAAACCCTCAGAGGGGGAAGGTCAGTAATAAAGTCCATAGCCAAATGTGTCCAAGGTGCACTAGGGACCTCCAGAGGGCAAAGCAACCCCGCAGCAGGAGTATGAGAAGACTTAGATCTAGCACACACAGTGCATTGGCGCACCCACTTAATGACTTCCTTCTGCCATCCTGGCCACCAAAAACTGCGACCCACAAGTCTCTTGGTCTCAGAGATTCCAGGATGACCTGCCAACCGAGAGTCATGACATTCATCAAACAAATCTCTCCTCAGGGTACCAGGCACAAACAACCTCCCATGCGGCGTGTTAGATGGGGCATTCTCCTGTGCTTTACGAATCTCATCTTCCAACACGGAGTCCAAAACAGCAATAACAACCCCCTCTTGCAAGATGTTTTCCTCCTCCTCAGTACCCACCATAGGAGAAAAGCTGCGAGACAAAGCATCAGCTTTAACATTTTTAGTACCTGGGATGTAAGTAACGGTAAAATTAAACCGTGAGAAAAACAGTGCCCACCTAGCCTGACGGGCATTCAAGCGTTTGGCAGCATCAAGGTAGATCAGATTTTTATGATCGGTGAAGACTTGAACGGGAAATTCCGCTCCCTCCAAAAAATGACGCCAGTGTTCAAATGCGAGTTTAATTGCCAACAATTCCCGATTAACGATATCATAATTTAGTTCAGACTCAGAAAATTTCTTTGAAAAAAAAGCACAGGGATGTACTCCATCCGTCTTTGCCTGAGACAACACTGCGCCGACCCCATAGAAGAAGCATCAACCTCAACCAAAAATGGTTTAGTCACATCAGGCTGCGTAAGGATGGGAGCAGAGCTGAACCTCTCCTTTAGCAACACAAAAGCCTCAATGGCCTCAGTAGTCCACTGAACCGCATCAGCACCTTTCCTGGTGAGATCGGTCAGAGGTTTGGCAATCACAGAAATTTTTTTTATGAATTTTCTATAATAATTGGCGAACCCCAAAAACCTCTGTATTGATTTCACACCAATAGGCCCAGACCATTCCTGCACAGCTTGCACTTTCACCGGGTCCATCTCAAAACCTTCACTGGAGACAATGTAGCCCAAAAAACTAAGTCTCTGTACAGCGAACTCACATTTTTCTAGTTTGGCAAAAAGTGAATTATCACTCAGTAACTGTAATACTTCACGCACACTCCTCCAATGAGACTCCAAATCCGGTGAATAAATCAAAATGTCATCCAAATACACAACCACACTTCTGCCGATCAAAGGTCTAAGGATGTCATTAATAAGATTCTGAAAAAATGCCGGAGCACTGGAAAGTCCAAAAGGCATAACCAGATTCTCAAAATGACCCAGTGGAGTGTTAAACGCAGTCTTCCATTCATCCCCCTCCTTCATGCGCAACAAATTGTATGTCCCTCGAAGATCAATTTTCGAGAACCACTTGGCCCCCACTAACTGATTAAACAAATCAGGAATCAATGGCAGTGGGTAAGGATTGCGTACAGTAATCTTATTAATCTCACGAAAGTCTAGACAAGGCCGTAAACCGCCGTCCTTTTTTTTAACAAAAAAAAATCCAACCGCCACAGGAGACTTGGAAGGCCTAATGTGACCGGCGGCCAAGCTTGTCTGTATGTATTCCTCCAAAGCCTTTCTCTCAGGAATAGTCAAATTAAATAAACGACTTTTAGGAAGAGTCGCTCCAGGGACAAATTCAATTGCACAATCATAATCTCTATGAGGAGGCAATACCTGCGATTCCTTATCAGAAAAAACTTTCCAAAAATCCTGAATAGGTACAGGTAACTCCCCCTTAACTACAGCAGCAATACGCCCGTTACAACACTTGTCATAACACTTAGGACTCCAGGACTTAATTTCATTGGTAGACCAATCCAGTACCGGATTGTGCAATTTTAACCAGGGTAACCCCAAAATCACAGGTGAGGGCAAATTATTCGAAACTACCAAATCCAAATTCTCTTGATGAACACCATTAATAGTAAGAGGAAATTCACAGATATGGTGAGTAACATTTTTCAAGTGAGAACCATCCACAGACACCACATTAATAGGAGAAGATAGAAGTTTGGGTTTTAATTTTAGTTTTTCCAAAAATTTCCCATCAATCACATTGAGAGTTGAACCACAATCCACAAATACCCGAAACTCCATTAATTCCTCCTCACCAGCAGTGGTAGCAGAAAGAAAGACACCTTTATTGTTTAAACAAGCTATGCGGGCGAAACTGACCTCATTTTTTTTTTTCTCTTTATTCATTCGAAGCGCACAGTTCTTAATAAAATGCTCAGATTTGCCACAATAGAAACACAAGCCCTCCGCAAATCTACGGTCTTTTTCCCGAGAGTAAGATGTCATTGCTCCAATTTCCATCGGCTCTGCAATGTCAGTACAGTCCCTTTCCAAACTTGGAGATGACAAGGCAGATTTACTCTCATTAACCCTTGCACGCAGTCTCCTATCCACCCGTATGGCTAATTGCATAGCCTCTTGCAAGTTACCAGGTATAAGATAAGCAATCAGCAAATCTTTAACCCTTTCACTTAACCCTGCAAGAAATAAACTTTTCAAAGCTGAATCGAGTGGACCACCTTCGGAAGTGAGTACAATATTTTTCCACATTACCTGATCCCTGTCTCAAACGTCTCAATTCTGTCTCAGCTGATGAAACACGATCCGGATCGTCATACAATAACCCCAAAGCAGAAAAAAAACTATCCACTGATCTAAAGCATGGATCACTAGGCTGCAGAGAAAAGGCCCAGTCCTGAGGTTCTTTGCGCAAAAGTGACATTATGAACCCTATGCGCTGTGATTCATCACCAGAGGATCTGGGTCTCAAACGGAAATACAACAAGCAAGCATTTTTAAAAGAAAAAAAATCTTGTTGTTCACCAAAAAATAAATCAGGCAAACGTACCTTTGGCTCCACGAAATGTGCTCCAGAACAACTACTCACGTGTTGCTGGATTTCAGCCACCTCCAGAGAAAGTCCCTGCAGGCGTTGAGCCAAATCCTGAACCGACACCATGATGGAAACAGAAAATCTTTCCTTAGAGATTTTTTTTTTCTTTTCTTGGGCTGGACTTACTGTTATGATCTGCTACAAGCACTAAGGAAAGATGGGAATTCTGTCCCTACAATAGAACTAAGCTGGATTCCTACGATGTAACGGGGAACCTGATCCTGCGACCAGACCCGCTAAAGTCCTCAGTTAGTCTGAACGAAGACCTATAGTTGCGAGGGAGGAATCCCTACAAGAACTAGGGACTGGGAGAAAAGGTGGACACCTCCTAACAGAAATTGTAGCAGGGAAAAATAAAACAGAAAACAAATTACTTAGAGATCCTAAGATCAAGCAAAACTGACTGAGTAGGGCACCTAAGCACCCGGCTAGCTTAAGAGTAGGTAATACAATGAAGTCCAGCAAAGCCAGAAGGGCGGAGCCAGACTAAATAGGGAAAAAAGGTCATGTGACCAGCAAGCTGAAACAAAACCTAACAAGAGGGTTCTAACAAGCAGCACATGTGAGCCGGAGACTCCAGAAGTGAGTGATTCCTGAAACAGGCTACAGCTGCATGTTATGGGAGTGAAGTTCAGCTTAAATAAGAGACGGAGAGCAAGAGGGACTTGGACGGAGCTTATAGCAGCCAATGCCTCACAGAACAGCGCTAGAAAGGAGACATCACATCCCACCTGTAATAAGGGGATCCTAAACTGCTTTCAGGCTGACCTAGTCAAGTACGACCTGTATTCAATGCCCTGGATACCTTGCCTGCAAAACTGTAAGTAAAGCTTTGGAAACTGCAACTCACTGACTGTTTCTCAGTTTCTTCCTGCGTCACCCATTGCACTCAGCTACATCTCCCAGCACCATTACCTTAATACTACAACATCTACCTGCCCTGAGATCACAAGCTTTACCTGTGGAAAACTATTTCACTTCTGCTGCATCACACCATCGGTCTCAGTGGATCTGCACCGCAGCGCTGGACATCTCTGACCAGACACCACAGGTGGCGTCACGAATACCTACACTACTAACTCTAAACATCCCCTGTAAATATTACCCCTTTTATTGGATGCCCAGGGCCACGGACCGGGTCACTGCCGCTGTGACACATCCCTGTAATACACCGGCTCGGTACAGAGTATCCCACTGCCCTTTGACTCCTTAACCATTTGTTTCACTCAGCACCTTTCAACCATTGGATGTTTACTCTATTTTGGGTTTCTTTTTGGATTGAACTCGCAATTGTTGCTATATACACAATTCTTCTATGTATTTTCCATATATTGACTTTTGTTTTTGAATTTTTGAACTGCATTCTAATTGCATTCAATGACTAGCATTGTCCTGATTATGCATTTATCTTGATTATGTATGTTTCTGTATATATTTTCAGTGTTCCTTTGACAAGTATTCTGATGAAGGTCCCTTAGTTGGACCCAAAACGTTCAATTATTTCGTGTCTGGATTCACCTTTATTAAACAAATTCTCGTGTTACACATTTGAGTGCCAAGTTGTTTTTTGACTTACTATCCCACTGCCCTGGCGGCGATCCATTTTGGCGTCACGAACAGGATATCGTAGCTGGTATTACCGGGTCCTGTGTGCCTATATTGAACTGTTTAATTGTGCCAGAGACTTTGCTGAAAGTTTGTGCAGTTGCCGCCATTACAACGCCGCGAGGCGCGCAGGGAGAAGAGAGGCGTGGCGTCGTGGGTGGAGCCAGAGGGAGAGCGTGCGAAAAGTGAGGTGCTGCGCGCGAAAAACGGCAGCTGGCAGAGCACAAAGAGCTGAGGCCTGGGATCACGGAGCGCATCACTCATCCAGCCGACGGAGCCTGGTAAGCCAGTGGAAACGCAGAGCCTGGCCAAGATTAACTAGGGGGGAAGAGGATGTCTCACGCAGGAGAAGATATAGTGGCGGACGCAGCCGCAGCACCCATAGCGCCACCAGATGCAGAGTCAGATGCAGCCACAGCTCCAATAGCACCGCAGTACCCACCGACCGGAGCAGCCACAGTCCCTAGACCGCAGCAGGATCTGGTGACCGCCGCAGCAGTCCCTATAATGCCGCTCTCAATGCCATATATACCGGGAGCAGCCTGGCTACCACAATACTCAGGGGAGCCGTATACCCTGAGCGATTTCAGGGAGAGACTGTGCAGTTTATTTGATGTATACCCCTGTCTGAAAACCAAAAAGTGAACATTCTCATTGGGCAGTTAACTGGTGCAGCGCAAAGAGAAGTAAAGTCCTGGCAGGACGCTGATAAAGAGACTGTTAAGCAAATTCTAGCTAAGCTGAGGAGCACCTTTGACACCCGCACTGCAGCAGAAATAAAAATGACGTACTTTGGGTGCAACCAAAGGGTGCAGGACAGTATACGGACTATGCTCTTAACCTTCAGTAGGCACTGCGGGCCATAAAGCAGATTGACCCCGACAGCGTGCAGGATGGAGACAGATTGTTAAAGGAGCAGTTTGTTGAAGGACTCCTGTCCAGCACCCACAGGTCACAGCTGCGCATCATGGCCCTACAAAATCCTGACTGTTATGTTACGGTAGCTGAGGAGTGCAGGTAAAAAAGGAAATACACCAGAGCAGTTGGAATCTATGAGATTGCAGTACCCTGACTAACCACCGCAACTAGAGGCAGCCGTGGAGCGTTCCTACGTTGGTCCTAGACGCCTCGTCACTGCCTGAGAAACTAACTACACCTAAAGATAGAAATAGGAAAGCTATCTGCCCCGGAGCAGAACCCCAAAGATAATAGAAAGCCCCCAAACATGTAATGGCGGTTAGACAAGAGGAAATACTGACACAGAAAGAAAATAGTATGAGCAAACGCTGGGGCCCAAACTATCTAAATAGAAAAGGATAGGAAGGGTACTTACTGCAATCTCAGAAAACCCTGAAAAAACACCAACTCTACTAATTTCAAAATCACCTGAGATCACACTGTGTAGCCCTGGTACACAATACCAGGAGGATGAGTGGAGAGGTAACAGTTAAGGTCTCTTCATGACATCGTGTACACTTCTGACACACCCAGCAGGGGTGTGGAAGGGAGTGATTTAGTCAGTCAGTGTCCGGACTTCAGAGTGAGAAGTCAGTTTCCTGTCCTTGGACAGAGTAGACGTGTCCAGTTTAAGTCTATCATCAGTTCAGAAAGTGGAGTCTGGTGTAGGTGTCTGTATACACCTTAGTCTAGTCAGAGCTGTTCCCCACTGGAAGAAAGACTGAACTATCTATTAAGAGACAAGCAAGGCGAAGGGCAAAGTGGAAGGAAGGTAATTGGAGAAGTGCTTTTGACTTGGAAAAGTCCTGCACGTTGCAACCGGTTACTGGGGACCGAAGGATCACTATTGTACAGCATAGTGAAGAGAAAACCAGGAATCTACCGGACCCTAGGTCGCGGCAGACAAGCCCCTTTATAGTCAGAACGTAGCTGGAGTCAGGGGGTGTGAAGACTTTGAGTTGTGCACGACAAGAAAAGGATTCAGCTCCCTCGCAGGAAGGCTTCTAACACAAATTTGACTGGGCAGAACAGCTAAAGACTAGCTGGAATCATAGAGAGGACTACGCTTCAGGCTGGTCGTACTCAGCTTCATTGGAAAGTAAAGGAGGCCCCTAACTTGCTTATCTGTTGCCTCAAAGCTCATCCTCCATCAACCCCATCAGCCTCCCTGGGACCTGCCTTATCATCCTGCAAGTAAAGGTATGGAAAGACGTTGACTGTGTGAGACTGAGTTATTATTGCATGCCCGCACAATCCCTACCTAACTACCGTCCTGAGGGAAGAGTCCCACCTGTAGGGGACCCGACATCTAGCTGCATCACCATCCCCTCAGAGATCTACCGCAGCGCTGGTACAAATTACCAGAATACTACAGGTGGCGTCACGAACTGTACAGAAATCAATCCCCTGTAAATATATCCCCAACATACGCCAGACCGCCCGGGCCACAGACCGAGCCACAGCTACCTGTGACAAAATCCCCATAGACTTCTACGGGCTCGGCTCTGAGTACCCCATTGCCCTGGTAACCCACAATTGTGGTGGCGGGACGACACAAATACTTGGCGTCACGAACAGGATACGAAACTTGCAGCATTGCGAGCCCTGTGTGCCTGTGGAGTGTTTTTGTGAAAAAGGATCGTTTGCACTTTTGGCGCCAAAATCGCCATTTTTGTCGCCATATTCGCGCCCTCAGGCGCTGGAGAAGAAGGTGGGCGTACCTGAAAGAGCGCGCAAAGTCTTGGACACGCCCCCGGCTCTGACTCATCGGCAGGTCCTGCAACAGGAAGTGAACGCTCTGACATCAGAGCGCCTGCGACGAAGGTCCTGTTCCCACTGCTGTGCCTGTGAAGTAGCAGCGTCTGAAACCGGTAGGCTCCGTTTAACCAAGGGGGCGCTAAGATGTCACAACAACCGGCTGACAGTGCGGCCCCGGCCGGAGGCCCCAATCCCGCACCGCTTGGTATTGTAGCGCCGGATGGGGGCGCAGGCCCTGCACCCAGTCCGGTAGTCCCGATCATGCCACTAACGCTCCCATATATGCCTGGGGCGAAATGGCTTCCCCAATACAGCGGTGGGCCAGGCACATTAGCAGGCTTCAAGCGGAAGTTATGCAGCATCCTAGAAATGTACTCCATGCCTGAGAGACAAAAAGCTGCTGTGCTAATAGGGCAGCTAACTGGCGCTGCTGAGAGGGAAGTGGAGACTTGGGATACCGTTGATCAGGAGTCGGTGCCTGCGATCTTCCTGAAGCTTCATGCCATATTTGAAGACCGCACAGAAACGGATCTCCGGATGGCCTTCTATCACTGTTCACAACAGCCAGGTGACAGCATCCGGGACTATGCTTGCCGACTACAGGGAGCCCTGAGAGCCCTCAAGCAAATTAACAATTTAAATGCTATCGACGAGAATAGAATGCTGAAAGAACAATTTATACAGGGATTGAGATCCCCAGAGGAACGCAGAACTGTAAATTGGTGGTCCTTAGATCATCCGGATGCTACCTTTGATGCCCTAAAGGACATGGCAATAAAAGGGCTGCGGCCCCTGGGCAAACCTGAGGTGGCCACCCAACATCATCAGGGTGAAGTCACTCTGGAACCGGCAGTAACCCCCTGTTCCCCGCTAGTGGCTGAAGCCAAAGCGCAGGTGACACCTCCTAGTGAATTGGACTGTCTGCGCTCAGAGGTGCGCCAGCTGACTAAAAATCTGGCCGCTGTGATGAGTGCCCTACAGCTGCGGAAAGAAGAGGAAGGGAAGATCTTGCTAGCTGACTGCCCAGAGGACGTTCCGTGGATGCACCGGAGGAGAAAGAAGACGTCGCCCCCCCGGAGGAGGACAACGCCACCCCCAGGAGCAACCTCTGATCAACACCCTTCTCGTCGAGAGATCATCTGTTATCGCTGCAACCGGAAAGGTCATCTGTCTACACAGTGTCCTTTAAACGGGCAGAACCTGGGTCCAAGGGCCAACACCCAGGAGAATACCCGTCAGGCCCCCTAGACTGGAACCGCAGGTATGTGGGCGGGCGACCCTACCTGTCTATTATTCTAGATGGTATTGCTGTTCCAGCATTGTTAGACACTGGGTCCCAGGTGACCCTCATACCTGATGCTCTATATACCAAGTACTGGTCAATGGACAGTCTTAAACCTCCGAGCCTTGACTTTACTGTGTATGCTTCGAATGGTCTTCCTGTAGAAGTACTCGGAACAAAATGTGTAGATGTAAAGGTGGGCAGAGAGGAGTTGAAAGACCAAGGGCTTCTGGTAGTAAAGACTGTAAATGAGGAGAACGGTTTAAATATCATTTTGGGTACTAACATTATCGGTAATTGTTTGGGAGAAGTTGTGTTCTTGCTCCAACAGCTCGCTGAGATTGCCCGACCAAGGCAGAGAGGAGTAATCCAAAGAGAGATCCGGGCCCTGGTGTGTCAGCAGCAAGCGAAGCTTACCGACGGCGAAATTGGTAATGTACGGGTCACTGACTCAGATCCTATTGTGATACCCCCAATGAGTGAAATGATCATTTGGTGCAGGGCGGCCATAGGTCTGAGGGGACAGAATTACCAAGCTGTAGTAGAACCCCACCATTCAGAACATAGACCTACACTTATGACTGCTAGGGGAGTAGTAGAAGTGGTGAATGGAAGAGTACCGGTACGGCTTCTCAATTGGGGAGATGATGAGGTAAATTTACCCCGTTATGCAACCATTGCTAAACTTCATGCTGTTGATAATAATTCTATTCTCCCGGCTGAGTCCTTAGACTCCTGTCAAATAGAGGAGGACAATGACCCAGCAACCCAGGTGGCGGAATGGTGTCAGCAACTCCATGTTGGGACGGACACCACTCCCGCTCACCAGAAGCAAGGGGTATTACGGGTGGTGCAAGAGTACGCCCAAGTGTTTAGCAAAAATCCACTTGATTTTGGGACAATTAAGGGAGTACAACATCATATCCCTACAGGCAGTCATCCTCCCATCAAAGAGCGGTATAGGCCCATACCTCCAGCTCATTATCAGAAGGCTAAAGAAATGTTGAATGATATGAAGAAAGCTGGGGTGATAAGGGATAGTTGTAGTCCCTGGGCAGCCCCTCTAGTTCTGGTTAAAAAGAAAGATGGTAGTATGAGAATGTGTGTGGATTACAGGCAGGTGAACCGCATAACACACAAGGATGCATACCCGCTACCACGCATAGAGGAATCATTAGCTGCTCTGAAAACGGCTAACTACTTTTCTACCCTTGATCTGACTAGTGGTTACTGGCAAGTGGCTGTGGCTGAGGAGGATCGTGAGAAAACGGCTTTCACCACCCCAATGGGGCTCTGTGAGTTCGACAGAATGCCGTTTGGGCTCAGTAGTGCCCCAGGAACATTTCAGAGAGTGATGGAAAACTGTCTGGGACATCTCAATTTTGAAACCGTGCTGCTATACCTAGACGACGTTATCGTGTATTCCAAGACATATGAGGACCATCTGAAGCACCTGGCAGAAGTGTTTGAGTCCCTGTCCAGGTACGGGATGAAATTAAAACCCTCAAAATGCCATCTACTCAAGCAGAAGGTACAATACTTGGGGCACATCGTCAGTTCGGAAGGAGTAGCGCCGGACCCAGAGAAAGTCACTGCCATCCAGAAGTGGCCGGAGCCGAAAAACCTTAAGGAAGTGCGACAGTTCCTGGGACTAACGGGTTACTACAGGAGATTCGTGAAAGATTACACGAAGAAGGCAGCTCCTTTACAGGACCTCCTGGTAGGACAATCCTTAAAGAGCAGAAACCCTCCCTTTAATTGGGGTAAAGAACAGGCTGAAGCATTCCAAAAGATGAAAGAGATCCTGACAGGTGATGAGATCTTAACCTATCCTGATTACAGCCAACCGTTCCTGTTGTACACTGACGCCAGTAATGAAGGGTTGGGAGCCGTTCTCAGTCAGAAGCAGAATGGACAAGAAAAAGTCATCGCATATGCTAGCAGAAAACTCAGGCCAACGGAGAGGAATCCGGAAAATTATAGCAGCTTCAAGCTAGAGTTTCTGGCGCTGGTCTGGGCCATTACTGAAAGATTTAAGCACTATCTGGCCTCCAATAAGTTCACGGCGTACACAGACAACAACCCGTTAACGCACCTGGAAACCGCCAAGCTGGGTGCCATGGAGCAGCGATGGATGGCTCGGTTGTCCAATTACCAGTTTACTATCAAGTACCGGGCAGGTCGAAAGAATGCTAATGCTGATGCGTTGTCCCGAATGCCGCATGACTCTGATACAGAAGAAGAATCGGACGACCTGGAAGAAATTGAGCTACCCGCGTTCCATCGAAATGGGGTAGTCCACGAGCATCGAGTTCACAGAAAGCAGTATGGTGCAACATTAAATCCTTTACCCCATCACAGCTGGAAAGAGACTCAGGACAGTGATCCAGTGGTCAGCCGCATCAAGGAGTTGTTAAGTCAGGAAGGCTCCTCTCTGGAAAAGGATGCACCTATGTCAGCCAAGCTCCTGTGGAACGAGAAAAGCAGGTTGTTCCTATACCGTGAGAAGTTGTGCAGGAGATACGTCAACCCCAGAACCCATGAGATGGTCTGGCAAATAGTGGTCCCCAAGGCAGACGTCCCAATGGTGTTGGAAGCGTACCACGATCAAGCAGGACACTTTGGCTGGAGGAAGCTGGAGACCCTGTTGAGATGCCGGTTCTACTGGGTAGGGATGCGCAGCTCTGTCGAGAGGTGGTGTCGGAACTGTGGACCCTGTGGTCTCAGAAGAAAGGACTACGGTAGTCAAAAGGCCCCCCTGCAACCTATCCGGACGACTCGTCCCCTGGAGATTGTGGCCCTGGACCACGTCAAACTGTCGCCGAGTAGATCTGGATACTCATACGCCTTGACCATGGTGGACCATTACTCCAGATTTCTGGTAGTCGTTCCAGTGAAAGACCAGACCGCAGTGACGGCCGCGAAGACCTTTCAAGCAAGCTTCTGCAGACCGCATGGGTATCCCGAGCAAGTCTTAACCGATCAGGGACCTGCTTTCGAAGCTGATTTATTCAAGGAATTCTGTCAAATGTACGGGTGCAAGAAAATAAGAACGACACCATATCACCCTCAAACCAACGGTCTTTGTGAAAAGATGAACCATATTGTCCTTGACTTGTTGAGATCCATACCGTTGGAAGACAGGAATCGATGGCCGGATTTACTACCTGATTTGGTTGATTTGTACAACCATATACCTGTAAGCTCAACTAACTGCACTCCAGCCTATCTTATGAGAGCAAGGCCCGGAAAACTACCAATGGATTTAGAACTTGGAGTGGTAGAACCGGAGGCAGACGACGCTGTGGAGAACTGGGACGTCAATCGGCAAGAGCAATACAGAAGAGTACAAATCTGTGTAGAGGAAAGTCTCAATAAGGCACGGGAGAAACAGGAAGATGTTTACAACCGAAATGCTCCTGCCAAGCCTCTGATGCCTGGAGAGGTAGTATTAAAAAGAAAAAGAAAGATGCACAAACTGGATAATCAGTGGGAGCAAGAACCCTACGTCATACAAGATTCTAAATACGACAACAGAAAAGTTTGTGTCGTCAGTAAAGACGGAGGAAGAACAACAACCACGGTGTCCAGAGATCATTTGAAGTTGTGTCCAGAATACTTAAAGAGTTGTGAAAAGAACCCTGTCTTCAATCAAAGAGAAAGAAAGGAAGAGGTCATACACACCGATCTGGGAGATTTTCCTGCGGATTGGCCCCGACTGGGAGATGCTGTGATAATTCCAGTGTTGCAGTTTTATCAGCCACAAGAGGAAGTTTTACCTCCAGTTGTGCCTGTGGTGCCAGTTGAGCCCGCTCAGGAGTTACCCATCCCAGCAACACCTCAACCTGTGGAACCTCAAGATGGATCATCTGAAGCAGCGCCCCATACTATGGGATCCCCTGGTGAAGCTGACTCACACCGCCCAGCCATCAGTACGCTTGCCAGATCCATAGAAAGGTTAAGGCAGTTCTATAGTTTGCCGTTACGCAGTGCAGACAGATCGCAACTTGTTATACCTGAAACTACACCACGTAGATCAGAAAGAATCACAAAAGGGAAATTACCCATTAGATATCAGCAGTGATTATAACGAATTTGTGTGAACATTGTAAAAGTCTATATATATAAATGTGTTTTTTCTCTATTATGTCTTCGTTTAACAATGGACTCAGAGGCTGAGGACTGAGCCAGCCCAAAAACTGTATCCTGTAAATAGTTGCACTAAAGTGCCTTCTTAATGGTTTCACATGAAACCTTGACTCACCTCTGAACCAAAAACCCGTGTGGTGTGGCACTGAGTGAGGTCTGCATTTGGATGTCCTGCAGCCCACCCAGGACCCCCGTTGAAGGTTTGGTGCGGGTCCTTCACAAGTATCTTGTATATATATTTATTAAATGCTATTTGATACTTTTGTATTTCTATATGTAGAATGTTATTGTTCGTAACGTTCAAGGTGTTCTCACCTCCTGGATGGGAAGATGTTATTGTTTAATGTTTATTGTATGAACAAAAATGTCTCTTTATATTTTACAGCCCGGGAGTGCTGTCGTTTACCATGGGGGAATGTGTAGCCCTGGTACACAATACCAGGAGGATGAGTGGAGAGGTAACAGTTAAGGTCTCTTCATGACATCGTGTACACTTCTGACACACCCAGCAGGGGTGTGGAAGGGAGTGATTTAGTCAGTCAGTGTCCGGACTTCAGAGTGAGAAGTCAGTTTCCTGTCCTTGGACAGAGTAGACGTGTCCAGTTTAAGTCTATCATCAGTTCAGAAAGTGGAGTCTGGTGTAGGTGTCTGTATACACCTTAGTCTAGTCAGAGCTGTTCCCCACTGGAAGAAAGACTGAACTATCTATTAAGAGACAAGCAAGGCGAAGGGCAAAGTGGAAGGAAGGTAATTGGAGAAGTGCTTTTGACTTGGAAAAGTCCTGCACGTTGCAACCGGTTACTGGGGACCGAAGGATCACTATTGTACAGCATAGTGAAGAGAAAACCAGGAATCTACCGGACCCTAGGTCGCGGCAGACAAGCCCCTTTATAGTCAGAACGTAGCTGGAGTCAGGGGGTGTGAAGACTTTGAGTTGTGCACGACAAGAAAAGGATTCAGCTCCCTCGCAGGAAGGCTTCTAACACAAATTTGACTGGGCAGAACAGCTAAAGACTAGCTGGAATCATAGAGAGGACTACGCTTCAGGCTGGTCGTACTCAGCTTCATTGGAAAGTAAAGGAGGCCCCTAACTTGCTTATCTGTTGCCTCAAAGCTCATCCTCCATCAACCCCATCAGCCTCCCTGGGACCTGCCTTATCATCCTGCAAGTAAAGGTATGGAAAGACGTTGACTGTGTGAGACTGAGTTATTATTGCATGCCCGCACAATCCCTACCTAACTACCGTCCTGAGGGAAGAGTCCCACCTGTAGGGGACCCGACATCTAGCTGCATCACCATCCCCTCAGAGATCTACCGCAGCGCTGGTACAAATTACCAGAATACTACAGGTGGCGTCACGAACTGTACAGAAATCAATCCCCTGTAAATATATCCCCAACATACGCCAGACCGCCCGGGCCACAGACCGAGCCACAGCTACCTGTGACAAAATCCCCATAGACTTCTACGGGCTCGGCTCTGAGTACCCCATTGCCCTGGTA